>VZTV01046622.1:18382-39424 GCA_013400875.1 Anhinga rufa
ATAATAATAATAATAATAATAATTTACATAGTTCTTCAATAAATTCTTATTTGCAATCAGAACTTTATAGTGGGAGAGAGACAAACCAGAAAAACACCCAATAAAGGACAACACCCATGGCAGTTCATGAGTTCTCCCAAATCAGGGGGCTCTTGTTTCTGTCCCCCCAGCATCACATGTGCGTCTCTGCATCCTTTGGATCTCTGCTTGCTGACAGGTCACCTCCACACGAGCACAGCACAGATTTTGAGATGCTTCTTAGTCTACAGAGAGACAAAAATTAGAAAAACTGATGGGGGGGGAAGCATGGATCTGAAAGAGTGTGTCAAAAATTGCTAAAGGAAAAGAGGAGGAAAAGGGATGGGATGCTAGTCAACGTGCTTTCAGGTGTTACATACTCATAGCTGTAGTTGTGTTTAAAAACAGTGGGTTGCTACCAGCCTGCAACCAGCAGCAGATGGCTGTGCTGTAGGAACCATCCATATCTCTTGAAAACAATGGTGACTACTTATAAGAACAAAACTAAGTGCTTACATAAGTGTGCTGACAAAACGAGTGAAACTATAAGAGGAAAAAACCCGCCACATTCAATGGAAATGTTTCCTTGTAGGCAGAAATGCCATTGATTTGTATCTTGGACCTAGCATGGGGCTGGTAGGAAATGCATGAAAGAGGTTGCATTTCAAGCTAGTTTACCGCTATATATGCCTGATATAGGTGTGCCCCACCTGGGAACACGTGGAAAATGAGAGTTACCTGCCATTCCTTGTTTCTGTCAGAAGGACCTTAAATATTTTAAGGCTTAAAGATGACTGAGAATCAGGACAATGGCAGGAAATACCAGATGAAGGCATCAGCATCTCCAGGCTTTGTTTGATGGACTAAATGAACTCAATAGACATTTGTGGATATTTCTGGACATTTTACGGACATTTCACAGGAGTGGTCCGCAGACTAAAGGAATGATATCTGTGTATTGTATCAGAGGATGTGGGCGGGGGGTGGTTGATGAGTACATATTGGATAGTGTGAGACCTGACATGATGTAAANCTGCAGGCAGAAGAATGTTACCACCAGCACAGCTTTTCTTAGCATGAAACTGGGCTAATCAACCTGTGGCAGCCTGCATGGTAAAGAACAGGCTTCCACAGAAATGAGTATTTGTTTTGTTTTCATTTAAATAATAATAATAGTAATAGTAATAGTAATAGTAATAGTAATAATAATAATAATAATAATAATAATAATAATAATAATAATATAAAANCACTGAAGGGAGTGAGTGAGCGGCTGTGTGGGGCTTAGTTGCTGGCTGGGGTTAAACCACAACAATTATAAACCATTCTGTTTAATTAAAGACCTCTCCTCAAGCTCCCAGTGTGAGGCTATTTATAGATTGTGGGGGAAGGAGAAACTCATCTAGCAATCTTGTGCATCTCTTTCACTTTCCTCAAGGTTTCCGACAAGTATTCATTCTACCGTATGTTGAAGTAGCCTATTTTTGATCTCTTCTGATAGTGGGGTCTTATTAATTTATTGCAAAGAGTGTAATAAATAATAGTAATGAAAGCCATCAGCTAACATCTGCTGTACAAGAACCATGCCTGCAGTCACCAGCTCCAGATTGAAACATCTCAGCTTCTCATCAGCTTCTGCAACACTGCAATACAAGGACAAAAATCTTGTCTCATTGCAAGCAGGACTAGAGGGAGGCAGCACATACCTGTCTAAAGAAACACTTATAACAGGGCATCAGTGCTGGGAAGCCTTGTCTCACAGAAAACCCATGCAGATCTCCAGTGCCCGAGTCAGGAGGCAGCGTGGTGCACCTTGGGGTGGCCCCAGGGCTCCCCATCCCCAGCTCCTCACCATGGGTGAGGAAAATCATGGGTTTTCCTTCCCAGGCTGAGCTGCAGCTGCCTAGCTGGACTTTTCCAAGTGGGGAGCCAAGGTGGAAGATAAAAGATGGTAGGAGCAGGGCAGAAAGCAGGGCAGAAAGCAGGGCAGAAAGAAGTGCTAAAGCCTTGCCAACATAAGCTGCCTCTGCCCATGGGTGACAGCTCCAGCCAGCCAAGGCACGACTTCCTTCCTGGACGGTGTGGTCTGCAGGTTCGGTATGAATTCAGATAGAAAAATCTGTGATGAAATGAGTAAAAGTGACCACTCTCTCCCTTATGCTACATTTGGCTTGGAGGTCTCCCACCAAATTACTGACCAGGTCCTTCTCTTTAAGTAGCCAGATCTGAAAGGGGCAAAGCCCTACTGTGTTCAGCTGCCACTGTGGCAGGAGGCTACGTGTGCATCTCCAGGGAAGGAAGTTTGCATCATTAGGATAAACTTGAAATTGAATCTGATTCATGTAATCAAAATATCTTTGATGATTCACTTCCCATCATTCCTGTACAGTATTCAGGATATAAATAGCCATGTTTTAGGTATAAAAGACTTGCAAATCATCCTCCTGGTAGTCTTCAGTGCAACAGAACAACTCCAGCAGAGTTAATGGCTGCTGTTGCAGGGTATGAAGGGAATATCAGTCATAATTCATTTGTCATCAGGTATCTGGGGTGGACACATGCTCTGTAGAGCAGGACTGACAGATTTGTCATGACGCATGGGGATCAGTTACCAGGAGGGACCCTTTCATCCGTAAGCAAGACATTTAGGGTGAAGATAGAGGATAACCACATAATGACATGTAAAGTATTTCTTAGCTGGTCACCCAGGGACAAGTAGTACTAGAAGCGGAGCTGGAACTTTTCTTGGCCAAATACTAATTAGAAGGAGTGAAGAAAAATAAATGTGCAGTGAAAAGCCTTTCTAAAATGGTGATGTAGCCTGCATAATCTTTATAAATGCACTGGCTAAAAACCCCTGATTTGCTCTAAGTGTGTAATAATGGAAAAGTACCAGAGGTTTCAAATGGAGGTCAGGTGAGTTCTGGTTCACACAGAAATTAACTCCATTACAGATGGAAGTCTTTCATGAAACATCTCCCATTAAAGACAGCAAATGCAGGGCTCAGCAGAAGCTTCACCCTCCTAGCTGCTTTGGACATGCACACAGGCTTGCAACACAAAACCTCATTTCCTTTAGACAACCCTTAATACATCTGCATCAATTGCCTGGTCCTGTTGGCCAAGTCCTTTATTAAAGAACTTGCTGCAGTGGGAGTTCTGTGAAGGGTGAAAGGTGGCACCAAGATCCTGCTGCTTCCCAGGCAGTGGCTGCATGTCTGGGACTGTTAGAAAACCCAAAGCTTCGTGGAGGTTTAAGGCATATACCAATAACTGCTGACTGGTTATAGTTATGAGAGCCAGATATCCATTGTATCGCCTAGCCCCTACTATGCAAAACACAACTACAACATGATTAAGTCATGCTCTTAAGTAGAGAATGTCACACTGCAAAACATTGTGATCATTGTACAGCCAGTATTAGATTCACGTTGTCTTGTCATTATTTCCATGTATTGCTTACCCTCCATGAGTTTTGTCAGCTTGAGCCTTTGGGAGGAAAAAAAAGGTCTAGGACATGAGTCCTAGATGTAACATGGATGCTCTGCAGGGCTCAATCAGAGTCCAGCTGCAGCAAGCCAGTTCAGCCCAGTCCTCAGGGAGCTGGTTTGACTGGGAACACAGGGGTCATACAGAGCTGGTATGGCATCCAAGAGAGCATGCTGCTGGCCGGATTCCTAAAGGCTTGCACTGTGCATTTTGCTCTTAATTACTGGTGCTTTGAAGTAAACAGCTGGATAAGGTAGCTAACAGATTTACCTCTTCCGAAAAAAAATAATAAAATCACAATACAATTCAGATAATAGCAGTGTTCAGGAAGACTTCAAAGACGCAGCCTCATGACCTCTGAGATGGAGCAGCCTTGTGTGGAGAGAAAGTACGGAACAGTGTGGGCTGCACTGGCAGTGTGGGCTAAGTGCAGTTTTTCATAGCCTTGAACACGGGTGTCCTGTTGTCATCTACCATCTAGGTCTCTTCTTACACCACCAACTCTCTCCCAAGATGCTGGGAACGGCCGTGGGCACCGAACGAGTGCTTGCAATGTGCCTAATGAGTGTTCATCAGCAGAAGATTAATGCGAAGGAGAAATTTGCAGAGAGATTAGCGAACCAATTCGGATGCCAGACAAGGCAACTTCAGTCGCTCTTTAAGGAATACATTTGTACATAAGCTAACAACTCTGCTACAGTTTCATACGTCATTAGGCTAATGTTCTGTTTAAATAGAGTTATCAATCATTTTGTGATTAAACCCCTTTGTGCCTGGCAACAAATTGATGGGAAACGAAAGCATTAGTAGGTTGTTTGAGGATTATAAAACAGTACTTGTAAAGCTCCCACTGCTTCTACAGGAGGTGAAAAAGCGCAGAAGAACTAATTGATCGTGCCAAAACAAGCCTCCAAAAGTGCTGTGACTTAAATAGAAATAACCAACTGAGGTGCCTTTTATTTGTTCTGACATGCTTCAGCCTTCCAAGTATACATTTGGGTCACATTTTCAGCTTTTTTCCCCAAGTCCTGAAACGTGTGTTTCTTTTAAAAAAAAAGGGGGGGCGGGGAAAAAGGACAAGAAAAACTGAGATTCTTATGAAACCTATAGTTCCAGCAGCTTGTACTTTAAGGAAGACGTAAAGTGACAATAGACTCCTTATTTTAGAATTAAAAGGCTATACTCTTGCTCAGCAGTTATTAAATATCTAAAAAATCAATTTCACAATTCGCTCTTGGACGTCTTCTTTGTTTTAGTAACCAGTTGCAGGGAGATACTATAATAGCACCCTACTTAATTCTGTATTGAAGTTTTGCACTTAACCATGAGCAAAACTCTTCCATTTCACAACCGCATTGGTAAATTTAACTTCCAGATTACAGCCATGGGCTTTTCAGGGAAAACACATTGTGCACATCACATCCTGTATGAAACACATTTTTACTTTTCCCAGGAAGCAGTTAAAAAAGTCATGTTTATTAGCTCTGTCAACAGCAGCTGTTGAAAAGCTATAGCTGTACTTGTTCTTCATTTCCACAGCTGTAGCTCCTCGAGGAGAACAATGAAAGGTCAAAGGCAATGGCAGCTCATTTTCCTGCATCAAGGTCTAAGTCTTTCTTCAACCTTCATCAAATGCAATACAAGAGCACAACCCCGAGTTGCACAGAACAGGTGAAGAGACATCGGTTGTTCACTCTCTCTTCCAACACAAGGAGGTGCTTATGAATGACACTAGTAAGAGCCAATTCAAAAAGAGGCAAGAAGAGATGGTTCTTCACACAGCAGGGAGAAGATCTGGGGTCACCCCGCCCAAGGATGCTGAGATGCAAGTGCTCACATAGATTCAGGAGCAGCACTTGGAAATCCCATGAGGGTTAATGGGCAGGGAAAACACTTCAGGCTATGAACCTCTGAGGGGTAGGGGGAAGAGAGCTCCGTTCCTGCCCACAGGCTCCAGTGCAGGATTGAACTGCAAGGTAGGAGGAGACTCCTTCCTTCTTGTGGCAAGCAAATTTTGACTACCCACTTCGTGTTATTAACACCACCTGGTCCAAAAGCCAGTCACTTCGGTTCCCTGATCAGGTGCCTATCAAGGGGCTTTTCTACTTACACAACAGCTTGAATTATAAATATGAATATGGGAAGAAAAAGGCTCTTGAAGCTTGATTGTCTTGCTCCAGGACCACACCAGGGGGCGAGGAGCAACAGCAGACTCTTGTCTGCTTCCTAAGCCCCACTGAATCTTTTGCCCTCAGCTCCGATTCCTCTGCAGAGAGCATGGCAGCAGCCACCTGGCAGTCTGCCTGGGGGGGTTACGGCCTGCCGCCTTGCCACAACACACTTCAGACAGTGGCCTTGCAGAGCAAACAGGCCTTAATTTCACACTGAGAGGGAAAAGGAGCAAACTGAAAGGCTCTGCAAAGCAATGCAGGCAACATAAGTCTTCTGACCATCCACTGTACGCGCTAAAGACAAAACAGCTCCGTAACCCTTTAGATGTTATAAAAATGGCAAAAGCAAAAAAAGACAACTATTGCACCGCTATCAATAACATTTTTATGTCTCAGAATCCTCTGTGTATGAGTTTTTCATTTTTTTCTGTAATGAGTACTGGCACACCAGAGAATATCATAAAAGAGAAAGATAGCATAAAGGGTAATATAATGTTGGGGAGAGGAATAAGCAATAGCAAGCAAGCCCCACGATCTGGAAAGTGAGCTGGTTTTCAGATATTTGAGGCTGGAAACAACTTTCGTTTTAGTTTTGTGATTGAAGCCAAAAGCCTTAATTCTTAATTCTTTCTTTTTCACAAATTAGACGAGTAACCATGACTAAGTCAATTTAGTTGGAGACTAAATAATGAAAGAGAATAGTCCCAAATTAACATTTCCACTCCTAGCATTACTTCAGGGCAGAGTTGAAGTGGCTTGGATGCTTATTTTTGCATTTTGATGTCTTAACATCTTTGTGCTTCTCTAAAATGTTAGTAACTTAAATTTAGGTTTGAATTTAAATTCCTCAGTATGCGTTTTCTTGAGCATCCCTGTGGTGCTTTACCCGTAAGCTTTACCCGTAAGCTCAACCCTAACTCCCTGTTCATATTGTTTTCTAGAGCTGTAGTTGAATAGATGGCATTAATAATACATGTTTGGGCTGCATGCTGTGTGCCACTACCGCATCCTTTACTTTTAATGCAAATAAGTATGATATCAAATTGATACATTTTCCCATTTGTTTCATTTTTGAGAAGAATATGGATTAGAGATGCCTTTTCAGCACGTGAAGGAAGCAGATACAGGAGCATGTGCGGGAGCACGTGGGGCATTGACTGGTTTAATCTGCCACAAAGTAGTCACTGCTCACTCACGTCCTCTGAAATAGTAATTGGCTGCTGTGCTGGCAGTGCTATCACTGCCTCCACACCGACCTCAGTCCTGCCCCAGCCTCCTCCTCGAGGAGGTGGTGACGCCCTGCAAGCAGCAACTGAGCAGTTTCACAAAGTGGCACCAGGGGTGAGCTGTATCTGACTCAGAAACAGATGTGAATTTATGGCCTTTTTTTCCTCGTGGAATCTTAAAGCTCAAATATAATTACGTAAAAGCCTTTCTAATAACATTATCCTCCCGATGGTGTGCTGAAGCATAATCTTTCCAGAAGTTCAAGGTAAAACCTTGGCTGATAAGGGACTGATGGTACAAACTAGAGGAAAGCGTAGCATGGGTATACGCTACAGCAAACAACGAAACCCCTCTCCCATTCCCAGCTGCGCACCACAGCCCACGCCACTCCTGCTCTCCCACATCAGAGCTTCTTCCACGCTTTCCCCAACAGAGTGACTCTGCAATGGAGACGTAGTTAAGGACCTGATTTTGAACCTGATTTACGTGGGAGAAGAACAGGCATTAAATACATGGCTCAGGAAACTAGAGGAGGGCTTTCAGCTCCGTGACAGCCTTGCATTGCCACCTCTGCCAGCAGGACTTTCATAATTCAAGTCTTGGATTAGAGTAAAAAGGCAGGCATATACCACAGCTCTGTCGGCTCCTTTTAGCCAGACGGTTGAACTCCTGACACGCTGGCACTATTATTTTTGTTAACAATATGAAAGATAATAATGTTAGAGCAGAGCCTAGGGCTAGTCTGCAAAGAGCACTACAATCACTTGCAGGTGACTTATCTCTGTAATGCGGCGAGGCGAACTTCTGGCATACGCACTTTCTGTTAAAGTTAGATGAGAAAAAGGCCCCTCGGAGTAGGACTGCCAGCAACTAGCTCTCTGAATGGGTAGTCATCTAGTGTGCCAAGCTCCTCTCTGTGGAAAAGCCTTTTCTCTCTCTACAGACCTCTGCTGTACTCATTCCCTGCTCCCACACCTGCATCTCAACAACATGGAGATCTCCAGGCAAAGGGACCACCAAGGTGGTTCCCTCAATAAGCAGGACAATTTTGGAAGCCTGTTTAGAGGTCAGAAAGCTCCAGCAACCCAGCCCAGCCATCAGGGCATCGACCAGAGAGACACCCCAGCAGAAACCCCTCAGGGGACTCACATCCACCATCCCACACTGCAGAATGTTTGGGGTAGGAGAAAACTCTCATGTTAGAGCTTTGGCACTCTCTATAGCATAACTAAGGGTTTGTTAGACCAGAAAAAGAGGGAAAGATTGCAGCTTTGGGGCACCAGATATAGGGCTAAAATAGAATCATTTAATGTAAAATGAAGGTACTTTCCATGGAGCGAGCTTGAGACCCAGGGCTTCTGAGTTTCTAGAGAGTCCTCAAACCATGGGAGATCCTAAGTTTAAAAAGGATGAGGCAACAGCACCCCTGCACAGAAACGTGGAGATATTGTTGGGGCTTCAACATGGGATAGACCTTTTTTAGTGCCTCGAGGGCAGCAACCCTTTGGGGCATATACACAAAGACAGATTTCTGATTGTCTGAAATTATGCCACTGCTTGCAAGCTTAAAAGAACAGAATTAAGTACCTGAACATCATAAAGATGCTGCAGCAGCTCCAAACACAACTAGAGAAATCCAGTATAATAGGGTCCCCCACCACCATTTCATGCACAGAAAACCTCAGAATCAGCATAACTGCTTTAGCAGTGCCAAGGACAAGTTAAAGAGAAAAAAGGCAAAATAAAATCATCTCTTCTAGTCTGTATCATAAAAAGTCTCTGAAACAATAAGTTATGCTACCAAAATGCATATTAAAATACTTTAAGAAACCCTGCACCCTCAAAAGAATTAAAAAATAAAGGACAATGAAATTCACTGCCTAGTGAAGTCATTGCTGGAAATATCTTGCAGCACACAAACCCAATTGCCTTATATTAATTTTGCCAAATTTGGAAGGGAAAGTCTATGTTTTCATCTATGAATAGTCTAAAATCAGCTCCATCCTTAGCCTTTGATACCATCCACGTTAGACTTTTTTCAACAGCAAGGTTAAACATGGAGAGACACCCTAAGGAGCCACATTTAAAAAGCCTGCAAATCAGTCATATTCAAACATAACTTTATAAAAATACACAAGAAGCGTTTGGCAACTGGATAAGTGAAAAGTTGAGTCAGAATAAACAGCAGGAGGGACATCTGTAGTGTTATTGGAAAAACTGACCTTTTTGAGGACTCAGAGCTTATATCTCATTGCAAATAGCATTTTGCCCACTGAAGCCCAGAGCACTTCAAGCTGGAGGCAACACTAGCCGATGCCATTAGGGATATGGCATGTCACACAGCAGACAACTGGGTTAAAGCATCTAGGTGCTCTGCAAAATACAATTGGATATGATAATTCAATGAAATTACACCTTGTATCCACCCAGCACTATTAAGAGCTTTTGCGCAAAAGCTGCTCGTCCAAAGAAGCTGGGACTGGCCTAGCTCATCCAATATTTATCAAAACAGTGCTTCTGGTGAGCACTCTGTAAATAAGACATTGTTCTTAGCTGATAATCCAAAAATGAAATGTGCCACATACCAGAGAGCACCAGGCTTGTTGCTGTGAGCCATCCTCGCCAAGTATCAGGTTCAGGGTTCCCAAACTGTCTTCGAGGGGGTCTCAGCAACTCACTGCTAAGGAAGGTTGGGCTTGATGGCAGAGAAAGAAGCAAACCAAGCCCCCATTGCCTTGCTCTGCAGCAGAAACCTGCCACAGTCTGCAAACTCTAGAGAAAGTAATTAAAATTAAAGTAGGAATATATTGAAAACATTTCTAGGCAACTTGTAGAGACCTCCCAAACAACACTGAACTGAGCAGGATAACAAATATCTGTACTTTTAGGACACCTGTGAGATGCAAAGGAAATCAGGGACCATCTCTCCCCATAAGTCCCACCATGACCAGGATTTTCCATAAGTCTGACACTGCCCTGGGAGTCCCCGGTAGCTCCAGCTGGTGAGGGAAGATGCCAGGAGGACTTAAGAAATTATTCATCCAACTGAGTGTTTTAATGAGGGAGATGGTGTTTTGGTTATGAAAGATATTTCTAGCCGTAGCCCTGGGCTGGGAAGAGTTAAACACCTCAAGTCTGCACAGCAGCACAGGATTTTCCAATTCTTTGCTTTTTTTCCTCCTCCTTTCAATGGGTTTGTTTGTTTCCCTTGGAGGTTAGCAGTCACACACAATGGGCAGATTTTTCAATTAAGCCATTTTTTTTCCACTTTTAGTCTTCAATGGAGCCCAGGTGCCAATTGTTTGCTGCTTGATTCCTGCCTTCCCTTTCCTGCCTGCAGTTTAACCCCTTTATCTCATTCCTGCTTTTGGAGGATGTCATTTGATCAAATACACTCCTAATGCAGGTGGCTGATTAAGGGTCTATATCAGGTATGAGTGACATTAAACAAGGCAGTATATGGACCTTCCATCTATGAATTTAGGAACACAAACTCAAATATTAACTAGTCATTTGCCTTTCCTTTGAAGCCCTCTTCATAGCATATTTATTTACAAAGTGAAAACATTTTGCTTTTATTCAAAAAAATAAAGCCTCCTTTAAATAAATAAAGCAAGCCTCCCTTCGGATTTATTTAAGTAAGGCTAACAAAGACATTGTAATAGTTATATTTTTTTTAAATGCCTCATCAACCCATCACTTCCTGGGGAGGCAGCTCAGCAAGTTTTAGTGCACAGCTTCCATCCTGCACTCATCAAGAGCAACCTCACTGACCACCCCAGCCTCCAGAAAGCATACATAAATGCTTCACACAGATCAGGGATTAAGTTAGGCCCAGGCTGGGGCTCAGCTCAGTTGCAATATCACTGCTAAAGGTATTAAACCCTTCCATATATCAGATTGATTCTGCTTGTCATGTAGGCGCTGTGCTGCTGTCAACATGCTCCGTTGCGGCTTACCCTGACATCGTGATCAAGTACTTGGGGTTCTGCCTCATGTGTTAAACATCAAACTAGGCAAGCGGATAAAATCCTCTCCCCACTATCCATTTCACCCACATGTTGCTCTGCATCATTGTTATCAGAGAACAGAAAAAGATGGGGCTGGCTTTAATGCTGTAATGTCAGAGTTGCATCTCGGTGAAGAGCACCTGAATTGCATGGCCTGCATCTATCAGCCATCACAGCAATATTAGCAGGGAAAAGGCTGGGCAAAAAGAGGGAGAAAGTGGGGTTTAATAAGGAAACACTGGAAGAACTGAGATTGAAGGAGATGAGGATAAATCTAAAACTATACCCTGAAGAGCTGAAAGAGCAATTTTTAAGAAGAACAAGAGATCCAAACTGGGGTGAGGGACTGGCTCTTTTCAGATCCTCACAGTACCAAAATCCATCAAAAAGCAATCTGCAGAGACTCAATACTCCTTTTATCTTTGGAAAGGGCCTTCTCCAACACCAGCCATTGCTTTTCCTGTACCATGCAGGGCTGAGCCGCACATGGCCATCTGCCTGTTTTTTTTTATTTTTTTTAAGCAAGAACTAAACACAGGAGAAATAATTAAATATCAAAATGTCCAAAAGAACCCCCATAAATATCCAAATAAAACAAGACTGAGCTACTAAGAGAAAGATCATACTCTAGAGCAGCAGTGGTGTGGTGGGAGAGAAGACATATAGAGGGACAAAGCTAATACCATTTAGAAGGATGTATGCACAATGTTAACATCCCAAGCAGCATTTGGAAGTGAATATTTAGTGATTTATCATATGCTGATTCACTCCTCCCCTGCAAAAGTGATAGGGGGAGCATGTCTCAAACACAGTATTCGCTAAAATCCATCAACACCTGAGGTCTCACCCATGAACCCAGAGCAGCCTCACCCTTTGCAAAAGTTGTCCCCTCGGGGCTTTCTGAAGAGCTGAGATTTAGGAGGCAGCCTTGCAGGGGAACAGTTTCAAAAGTCAAAGGAGGGATTTAAAAATATGTAAGGCTGTGAAACCCAATGGGACCTGGAAGAAGCAGAAGAATCAGGTGTCTCAGAAGGCAGCTGTTTCATCACCGAAGCCAGATGAGCCTCAAAAATCAGTTAGTGGAGGAGCCAGGAGTGAAGCTCAGCAGGAGATGCTGGGGCTTTAAGGGCAGCAACCTAAATCTAAAGGAGACATTGAAGAATGGAAGGGAAAAGCAACAGGCAGTGACACAAAGTCTCTCCCATTTGGTACAGCTCTGTGCATCTGTCACCCAGAGAAAAGCACATCATGTTTAGAAACCCTCTACAGGGTCCGCCCATGTCTCCCTCAGCTGCCCTGGGGCACCCCTGACATGCCGTATACCCACCACTGAGCTAGAAATGTCCTGCGGAACTGTGGAGTAGCCCAGGTATTTGGAAATGAGACGACACAATCTCCTGCCCCAGGTGAGGAGGTCCTCAGAGAGCCTAAAAGCACATGTCCCAGTGCACAGCAGGCAGGATCTGACTGAGATCACAGCCCCTTCCTCGGGGCCAAACCCACTCTCTATTTTCCATGACCCACACAGAAACATGTATTTATTATCACTGCTCTCTAGCTAGACTTGGTTGAAAATCAGCACTGGTCCCCAAAACTGAAGCAGGAGGCATCTATAGACAGATCCTTCTTCAAGACTCAGCTCCAATACAGAGTTAAAAACCTGGCATACATATGCATTCAGCAGGGATTATTAAATCAAGTGAAAGAACGTTTCAGGGTTTTCTTCAGTTGATCATTTAGGAACTTATTTGTAATAACCTTCCTCCCCAAGAGAAGTTTCAATTATACCCATGCATACAAAGGAGATAAAAATTAATACAGTGCTAAGATAGCTCAGCACTGAGAGCGGCAGTGTGCAGGCTGAACTTCTCCATTGCTGCTCGGCAAGAGACAGCTTTCTCCAGCAGGTCAGCACTCCAGATGTGGCTATTGTTAGAGGCGGGGAGAGGGGGAGGAACCCCAACCTGGGGAAAGAGGTTTTAAACAGAACACAAACTTTGCAGAATGCCACTGAAGTTGTGGTGAGACCCAAAACTGGGCATTAACAATTTTTCAAGGGCAGAGTTGTGATGTTTCCAATGACAACTACGATCTCCCCCTTGCAAATTGGCCCAGCGGACGCAGGTTGTGTCCCCCTGCAACGCAGCCGTGCTGTAGGACAGGGCTCCTCACCCCCTTGGCAGGGTGACTGGGGAGCTGCTGGTGCCATCAAGGTACATGGCCACACTGAGTCCTTCCTGGGAGTTCTAAGTAACAGGAATTGTTTCTCCTTAAAGGTGTACTTTTAAGATTGCACTTTGCAGAATAAAATAAAAAAACAACTCTGGTACTGTAAGAACAGGATATATGCAGGTGAAAATTGCCCTCTGGCTTTGCTTTCCATGCAGGTTTCAGGATGGCTTTGGATGACCTGCTTTGCCTTCAGGGTCCTGCCCAGTTCCAGGTGTTACACAGCAGTAGTGATTAATTACAGCATGTTACAACTGAGATTTAAGTAGCCTCTCTTGAATGTCCGAGCTTTTATTCATGCAGGATGATCAGCCTGTGTAATCCATGGCCTTGGAACCATCAGCAAAATGGTTCATAAAAATATTAAGGGCTCCGCTTCCCAATGACATTGATGGGATAGCTGTGGGAACTGAACTGGCACCAGGGTATTACTAACCCAGGGTAAATTTAGATAGTTATGTTTTCAAGCAAAAAAAAAAGGGGGTGCATAATAGCTTTGGATATCCAGTGGCCAATATATTTTGGAAATAGGCTAACATATATAGTCTTTCTGAAGACTCTACATCCAAACATGGATTTGGAATCAATTTAATGCACAGTGCTTTATGCAATTATACCTACAGATTCCTAAATGAGAATCTAAATTAGCATTAACTTGATAGCTTTTGCTGAAGGCAGACATATGCGAGCGGACACTGGGCAGATTTTCCTGTAAAGCTCTGTCGATCCCCATCAGTTCCTGAGGCACTGCTCCAGATGTAAACCCTGGTGATATTTTAAGCAATTAGGCCCTCTCTAGCAAGAGCCTCTATGCCCAAATGGATTCAGAAATGAGACCCCCATCTCTGCACAAATCACATCTCCACAGCGCAAAGCATCGCAATTTAGTCAATGGAAGGAATGATGCTCAAACATAAGAACCCCACAGGTTTATAAGGAAGGAAAATTCTTACCCAGAAATTCTTATAAATCCATATATACTGGTCTGGAGACCTAGACATTGTATGCAAACCAATGAAAAACATTTTGGAATACATTATCGACAGAAATCTGTGTGAAGATTCACCCATAGCCTCCAACAAAGAAGGTATTTTGCTTCTGAGAACTATCAAACTCACTCCAGAGGCATTTCACAGTTGGTCTGTGCACAGGTTGAGTCTCAGGCACATTGCACTTACTGTATGTGGTTTGTTCCTGCAATACTTGCCCTCAGAACACAGGCTAACTGCTGCTCTTCCATCCAGAAGCCCTAAATAAGACAAGTCTAAATTAGCACAAGTAGATCTCTCCTCCTCATTTCAGTTTATAGCACACATAAGTGTGTCGGGATTTGGGAAGAGGATGTTCCACCTCATGAGTAGGAAAAGCGAGACCAAAAAGTCTTCTCAGATGTGCAGTTATAGGAGAATGACTGAAAAAATAAGATCCAGCCTGCGCGCCTGCATTTCTCACTCTCCCCACCAAGCCCCTCTAAAGTTTGAGTCAACATGAATAGGTGCAGTAGCAGTTCCAACCATATCCAGAAACCTCACTTACCAGTGTGGTTTAACTCTCCTTCCACAACTTTGCACTCAGGTCCCCTATAGGAACAGGTCCCTTTTATGAATCCCAATCCATAGGAGTGAAAAGTTGAGTTGTCAAGCTGTGTTGAAAAAGTACCATTGACAATACAATTAAGGTAGCAACATCAGCAACCTTATCTACCGTTATTTTAATGGAGAACTTGCATGCAAATTCACAGCCATCCAGCTACATTTATTAGCAGATGATCATCTTCACACCTACTACCGACTTAGTTTACCCAGAAAGCTTTTGAGAACTAAGAGAGGATCCCTCAAAGTTGACATAACAAGCTATATTTGCAGTCATGTATTTTCATATGCTTTCAAAGTATGTGTGTGGTTATACTACATAGTATCTGGGAACTAGAAGAGAAAAGCAAAGTGTGCTCCTCTGCTCTGTGCCAGAAAGGTTCCAGAAGAGCTTGGGTTACTCTGGAAATGGCAAGAGTCCAGATTTGAGGAGTACTGAACATGGTTCCAGCTATTCTAAGCATGGAGGCAAGCTGCAGCTCTGCGTGGTTTCCTCTGACATGCCAAATCCTCAAGTAACAGATGGGCAAGACCAGGAGAACCAGTGTCTCATGGTTCTTCTGCATTGAGCCATAACAACTCATCACCTGCCTTTAATGCTTCTTGGATGGGAAACATCTGAAACCCAAGAAGATTGAAGGGTACACAAGATGTCTCTCTTAAACACTGAGATTCGTAGACATAGCTCATTGCAGCTTCAAAGCTTCCTATACTCCAAAAGCAACTTTTACTCTGATCTCAATAAACCACTGAACTTGTCAACTACTCAAAGGGAATTTCTGATTTCTCCAAACCAGTGTTTTTGTCTGACTGTGTTAACTACAGAAGACCGTGGGGGCAGAGAGGTTTTTACCCTGTTACTAATGAATGTTAGGAAGGCTGGCTTCCTGATGAGCCAGGAGACTTGGCAGCAAATACACAGCATAAAAATGACTCAGAAGCAGCCCGATACACTAATTTTATGAAAAACCAAAGTCACAAGACAAAATCAGTTGCAGTAGGAAAGTTATCAGCTAGGGAGAGTATCTTTTGTTTCCTGCAGAAGCAGCAGCAGACTCGGATCCTTCCCTCCTGGAAGCGGGTGCAGGTAGAGCAAACAGCGATATAGGAGGGCGTTGCACCTCTTGGGGCACTTCCCCGCTGGTAGGAAGGCAGACTGACATTGGAAGATTGCACATCGCCTGTTAAACAGCAGCTTTCAGTTTCCCTACTTTGCTGCAAGGAAGTGTCTTCTGATGAGTCTAATAAATCCACAGCTGCACATGTTGTCACCTTGGTAATCTACTGCTTGGAGCAGTTTCTTCCTTCAATAGATCTCAGAATTAGCACTGAAAGGCTGATAGGTTTTTAAAACACCTGGGAAACATGTCTGGACCTCTCATCTGTCTGAGGAAAGACGTGTCCAGATGAGCACACACCATTGCTCTCATAATCTGGAGGCCGAATTTCCTTGTAGGCACAGATAGGATAAAGAGGCACAGTTGCTTTGTATGAAGAATAGGCTGTGAGAGATTTTGAAAGCAGTGATATTAAGACAAGCCTTACTGCTGTCTCCAGAGAGTGGACAGAGAGGATTCCCTCCTTTCCTGGGGTCTCCTGCAGGACCCTCTGCAGCTTGGGTGGGTCAGGCTGTGGCTCCTGGACTCCTGTGGAGGAGTTCAAGGAGCAATAGAGCAGCTATGTGTCTTTCAGCAAGACTCTTGTCTCACGGCATGAAAGCTCACATCCCAAAATGCACAACGGTAAATTCTCAAACTCACTAAAAGGCTTCATGCCTCTTCATTTCCCCCCCAGTAAATTAATAACATGACCTTGGAATGGTGCTTTGTAGCTTTTTTTTGTTGTTGTTGTTTGAACAACAAAGGAACAGCTGTTGAGATTTTTCGTTGTTGTTATCTCGTTGCAAGAATTTATGTGCTGAATATTTAGGACATGGTCTCTGAAAGAAAAAATACTGTTATTAAAACAGCTCATGAACAGAAACATGATGTCTCAGCATTGCTCCATACAGGTAGTCCCGACGCTCTGGGACTTGCTATGCTGCTATCCAGCACTGCAGCTTCTTCTAGGTGTCAGCATGGCAGTTATAAATCTTAGCACTGTATGGCTTTGCAGCTACATGGTGAGTTTCTAACTCATATTACTCCTTGACCAAAAAGGTGGGATGGTGCTGGCTGGGCAGCATCAGGGAGGCAGAAGCTTGTCGCAGGAAGGTGCTGCAACGGTCTGCTGGATGGGAAAGCCTTGCTCAGACCCTGAGAGGCCGCAGCACTGAAGTGACTCAATTTCCTTAACACTGACATTGGGTGACAGCACAAGCTGTCACTCCCTTCGGTGCTCCATCAGCTAATACTTGTTTTCCTGATTATTTTGTTTCTTTCATTATTAAACTCCCAGATAGGAAAGCATTAACAGTGAAATGGACTTTCACCTGTTGACCCTGATCCTGACTCAACCTCATCTTTTCCTTTGGTCTGTCCTTCAGCCCACCTCACCCTCTCTTTAAGATGCCTTGCTGAAGGACATATTCCTATAGCAGGAGAAACTGAGCATCCTGAAGGCAGAGAAAGCCTCACACTATAGTACTTCAGCTAAGACAAATCAAAACTCTTCTCCAAGTTCAGGAGGGTTCATAACTGAAATTTCAATGCCACGTGGTTTATTGCTAGCTGGAAGGAGGTAGTTGCCCTCAAAAGCAACTCCTAGAAACTCCAGCTAGCTCAAAAGCAGACAAGCTTGTTCCCTTGCAATTACAAGAAGATAACTTTTCTAAGAGTTACAGTACATCTGTGGCCAACAGGTCTCCCAAGTAACAAGCAACCAACCCCAGCCTAACCTCTGCTACCTAAATGTGAGGTCCCTGGTTTCAGCTAGATGTCCCAGACCTCTTCAGCTGCCAACGCAACTCACCCTCAGGAGCTGGGCAAGAAGCTTGGTCTGAAAGGCTCTTGATACCAGAGTATTGCTGTTTGCTCACATTCCTGCTGTTCTCCAGATGTGCAACCAAAGGCAACCACCATCTGACAAGCTGTAGTTGCAGCTACAAAATGTGCTGACTCCGTTGGAGGAAAGCAGTCAGTCAGAACTTGCACAGAAATTACATCTATACGCTGAACTCTTATACAGCTTATAAATCAGGACTCCAAAAAACCATGGTCAAAACACAAGGTCTGTCAATTATAGACAACAATTTAGATTTTTAAAATATTATTATTGTAATAGAAATGTACAAGAGAAAGATTTAAGAGTTCAGGAACCTGAAAGATCTAATAATCAAACTAATTTGGTCTCAGTGTTTAAAATACTGATTTGTAACAGTAAAGTGGAAAAGCATTATTTGACTTGATAAGATTCTTTGACATTTCCTTTAATTATAATTGTATTATAACTAATAGAGTGGAAAAAATATAAGGTAATACAATAATTTCCTTACTGGATATGCTGTCAAGGCTGTAGCAAAAACCAAGCAAGGCACAATAGCCTGGGGCAACCCAGCCACTGCTCAGGCACAGTGGGAGCTGACAGCATTTCCCCAGGTGCTCAGCCTTCGCATGCACCCTATGGATCCTTCGGCTCCAACAACTACTCGTGCGCATTACAACATTTCTTGTGTATTTATCCAAAGTGAAACAGCAGCCTAAGAGGAACAGGCCAAATAAACACCATGGATAAGATGGGAAGAGTTCAGAGCATCAAACACCACACAGGCTGAATTACCTTGTTGGAGTGTCCACAGCCTCACTCTTGGCCCAGCTTGTGTCTATTCAAATTAAGGATTTTATGCTCAATTTTTAATGCGTGCTCATTCTTACCTGTTTTCTCCCAAATCTGCCTCTTTCAGAACCACTTGAGGCTTTTCTTTATTACATGGAGTCTGCAGCAGAAATGACAAAAGAGGTTGGAGCACACTGGCACCGCTCCACAGTTCTTTGCTGAGATACTGTTTTCCACAACTCTCCCATACTGACAGCACCTGAAATGCACTTTGGACTTACCACAACTCTCAGGGGGTCTTATCTGGGGTAACACAAAGCAGAGAGAAGCTGAGGATGACTAGAAAATAGCAATCAAGTCTATAGCCAATTTGCCAGTCTGCATATGGTATAAGATCCTATGGTGTTTAAAAAGCGTGAGCAATTTAACCTAACCTGGATTAGGTTAAAAGAAACCAACAAAACCAAATCTTTTCTTCAGATATTTCCCTTCTGGTTTTTGGCACTGTATTTGCAACTGGGGGAGTCACTAGGTGCACAGTGGACAGCAAAGCAAGTACGACCCCTGGCTCTGCCATCTCACTGGGGGACCCTCCAGGCTCTGCACCTCTATTTGTCCTCTCTGTAAAATGGGAAAGGCTGTACCAGGCTCTTCTGTCATGTGCAGCGAGAGTAATGCAGAGGAACCGACTGCCTCTGTGTGTCCACACTCCCAGTGCTTTTATTCTATTGAGCAGCTGCTTATCAAGAACTGGAAGGCATTCATTTTGAAACTCAGGTTTCAAGGTATTCAAGACAAACTGCGCTTCATTTCTTAAACTCCAATTTCCTGAAACTTTTCATGGCTATTTTAAATCAATTAAAGTGGATCCAGATTTGACTGACAGCTTAAGTCGCTTGGGAGATTTAATTTAAACAAAATCTACTACTTCCATTTTGTTTATCTCAGAAACGTCTGCAGCAGTTGAGGAGGATTTACACTCCAGTCAATAAATGCTTGAATAAAACCTCTTGATATTCAAAGGGTGCCAGAGCAGGCCATAACAGAGCATAACCCAGGGATAGAGTCCCAGCAAGGGCTACAAGAAGAAAGTCCTCCACAGTGAGCTGCAAGCTGTGTTTTTTCTATTTGCTGCATTCCTGTGGCTAGCTCCATCAGCAGTGCTGCATGTATGCAGAGCTGATATATGCAGGCTTTAAAGAAGATGAAAAACATAAGCAATTTTCAAGAGGTGACATTGCTGAGTCAGCACTGAAGAGTGCTGCCCTCCCTCCGCGGGGACTGCTGACCAGTTCATTAATACTGTAACATCACAGAACACAATTCAGCCCCAAAGCACCTCACCTACAATTATAAAAATGAGAGTCCAGAACCCTGACTACTGCTCTGGGTCCGATCTCTTTGACACCCTTCATTTCTATTTGATACACACCATTAAGAGCCAGGGAATGGCAGTCTGGCATTTTGAGGCAGCAGATGAAGCTGCCCCAGACTGAAGCATGCGGGGTTTTGCTTTCACATGCAAAGGGCTGCACTGAGCACAGGACAGCTTTTGGCAGGGTGATGCCTAGCTCCTCTCCCAGCCTACATGTTTTTTCCTGACTATACTGTACAGCACCCTGTTACAGGAAAACATTTTTCCTTCTTTTAGCGAAGTGAAGACCCTTACAAGGTGAGGGGAGAGGCGTTTCACCGCTAGTTTTAGAAGCCCATAAGCCTCGCGTGACCTTTGCCGCCTGTACGCTGCCATGAGTTATCCAACCTGTCACAGGAGCTGGAGGCTACGGCAGAGCCTTGCCTCAGCCCCAGCACCTAATAAAAAGAGACCTTAAGAATCATCAGTTCCAAGTACATGACACAGAAAAGCTCAAAAATCCTTTGAAAAATGAGAAAAAGGCAGAGGGAAAGACGTGCACAACAGGCTTTACCTGCGAGCGGGGTCTGAGATTCCCCTCATCCTCCCCCTTCTGAAAAAGCTCTGAAAAGGTGAAAAACATGTTTCTATATTTAACTCACTGGCTGAGTGGAAAATATGCCCTTGACCAAGCCTTATTTACCCAGGACATCCTATTGAGAGAGTTTTTAATCCAAACACAGTGCTGAAAATAGAATGGATGATTAAAATGCTGACATAACACCCCATTTATGTCTCTTAAGGTTGAGTGTAATTTTCTGCATTTCATAATTGCTCTAACCCTTTCTGCCGAGCATTTTTGCAGAGCATTTGCTCTTTCTCCTCTGGCATCAACTTTCTAAATAAAGCTTTTTATTGATTCTGGACTTTCTGTTCACTCCAGATGAGCATCACTAAGGCAGAGAAATTGGTCAGCAGTGTTTTATCCCTGCCATATTTTTTGCAGTTTTGACTAAATACTGGAAGTACAGGATGGAAACATAAGACTTGCTGCCTCACACGTGACGTCAGTACCTCTGGTCTGATCCAAACAAATACAGACACCGAGACATGGGTTCAGGCAGCCTCCTGCACAGTGCTAGGTTACACATCTTTAGATTAAAACCAAGCCAGACTCTAAGGTTTGCTGGGTCTGCAGCCAAAGCTCAGCTGCCCTGAACAGCAGCTATTAGTAAGAC
>VZTV01046627.1:0-34772 GCA_013400875.1 Anhinga rufa
AATTACTTGAGCAGATCTGCTGTCAAGATCTGGGGGGCTGGTAGCTTGCAGTTGAGGCTGGTGATGAGCAATGGAAGCAGTACCTTTGTCCAGCTCAGATGCAGGCACAACGCATAGCGTGCCTACGACACAGCCATATGCTGACCTGCCCAACTTAACTACCACAAGGCAGCACTGTTTCATAAAGCCGCTTCCAGAGGCTTCTGTGGTGCAGTCGTGTGTGTGGACTGCTAAAATGAGTCCAGTGCCCATTCTGAGTAAAATTCATAAAATTAAAGAAAGAGCATGAAGGGAAAATGTAATCTTAGGTTTTTGCACTCCTTTCTTAAGAACCCAGGGAGACCACACAGGTCATCACAGCACATACCTTCATGAGGAAGCAGATGGTGAGTCTCATTTGAAAGGGCCCACAAAACTCCTTCTCCACACACTACCAATACATTGTGGATCATGGAACATGTCCCAGGCCTTCATAGCCAACTTGAAACCTCTAATAAAACATCACTAGCTGCAATTATAATGTACCACAGGAAGAAAAAAAGAGAGATCAAGATCTTAAGTCCTGGCAGTAACAGGGCATTTGTTAAATAAAACTCATCTTTAATGATCAAAGCTGTTATTAGTACATGGGTGAGCACAGATATCTTTTTAATGGTTTTCATTTTCACATTAACCTTTTAATAGTGAGTGAAATCTTTCTAAACTATAGAAAGAAATTATATTTTCACAGCTTACCATGTCAGAGGAAGTCATAAATAGGGGGCCTTTCCCAAGTGCTAATCGTTCTGAAAATTGAATTTCTAGGACACTCCCATTAGGCAATGGTTGAATCTGCCATCACACAATCCAGGGTCACTTCCCCAAAGCCATCAGTTTATGCAAGGTTTCCCTTGGATTCCCATAGACAGCTGTTGCAAAGGATTCTTGCTTAACTTCTTCAGGCTTATGTGTTGTTTGGTTGCTCTTTTAGTACAGCCCTGACCTCCAAGGTCTTCAGATAGGAACAGTGCACATCACAGCTGGGATATGCTTTCCTTAAGGGTATTGTATTGTGGCCCTTTCATATGAGTGGATTGAACTTGATTTAGGGGGAGCAGGAGTAGAATGAAAGGGATGTTTCAGTTTCCTAAGGGAAAATGAAGTGAGCTGTATAATCTTAACTGTTTGTTTTAACTCTTGCTGCAGTCTCTGGCTTTCTCTAAAGAAAGTCCTTTGTCTGCTGGCGGTGACTGCAGAATGGTTTATAGCTTCCCATGCTTTAGCTTTGCGTCGTAAGAGAAGTGGCAGCGCTGTAGGCAAAGACTTTTATGTTTTAGTGGGGAGTGTTTTCTCCTTTAAAAATGTCAAGCTTAATACTGTGATGCAAAGGAGCAGGGCCTCCATTAACCCTCCCCAACAAGGAATGATCCCAAGATCCTACTAGTTCTTTATTAGAGCAGTGGGGTTTCCCCATAAGGCATCATTTGTTATATTACTTCCACCTTGTAAATTACATTTTCTTTTTTTTTCTTTTTTTTTTCTTTTTTTTTAAATTATGCTCTGGGGAGGAGAGGGGAGGGAAAGGGCAAGGTATGCCTCTGAATTAGGGTTTAGGGGGTGGGGGGAAGGAGGATAGTGAATTCCTTTCCATCCAAATGTAGGGAATAGAGCAGGCTCTGTAAGGAGAAAGTGCCCTGTGAAGACATGCAGAACAAAAGAATTTTAGGAGAGGTCTCGGATCAACTGCATCAGGTTTATTTTTGTTGGCAAGGTTAAGTACTTTTGGAAACCAATGGTGTTTGCACCTTTATTTTCCATCTAGCTGATCATTTCTTATATTCTTGTGAGGGATCCTATCACCCATTGCATTCTTGAATACAGCCAGAAAACCAGTGATGCTTTGTGCTAAAATGATTTGATCCACCTCGGAACTGCTTTGCTGTCAGTGATGAAATCTGTGTGGTGATGAATCTGTCATTCCTCCTCCTCGCTCATGAAAACACATTGAGGTCTTTGAGCTGTTTGAGGACTGCTGAGACTGGGGACACTGATTGTCAAGCCAAAATGAAGGAATGAATGCCTTAAGAAAAAAAAGTGCATGTAGCATCTGTAAGCCTGAAAACATTTTTTAGCAGCTTCTTTAGCCAGTATCAGAGTCCCTTCATACTCCCTTTTGCAAGCAGAAATGAAAGCAACAGGACTAAAACCTAGTCAGTGTTTTAGCAACATCTATCTTCATAAGATGTTTACTTGCATAATCATGGATGCTTCCTTATGCCTTTCCTGGATACTGTTAACATAGCTGTGATACTGTGATGTGATCTCATATAAATCAATCCTTATACATCCATCATTGATTGATTACACAATGAATGTTAAATATTTATCTGATATTTTTCAATTGATCCCACAATTTCAGCATCCAGGGTCCTTACAAAGGGTAAATTATCTCAGTGACCTATACAAATACCCAATTAAATTGAAATTTTTACTATTTGTGTCACTGGCTTCCAAGCAGCTGTGCTGATTTGTGCCAGTTGACGCTCTGGCCCAAAGCCCCAGGCTCAAATCCAGAGAGTTCACAATGGAGAGGGACGTGTAGCCCAGAGGCAGAGGGCAACCATCTCTGCTGAGGCAGGTTTTGGGTTTAATGTATTAGGAAGGTTTTTCAGATATTTTAACTACTTTTAACAATCATAGTGTTGAAGTCGTGACATTTAACAGTTGCAACTTCTCCTTATTTATCTCTTCATTGTCATTGAAAATAATGAATACTGGATCTTTAAAATCCTGCTAAGGCAGGTAAATTGTAATTAATCATGAGCCCTTCATCAATAACTAATTATTCAATTACATTAAAGATAATCTTGTTTTCAGTGAATATCAATCATTAAATGAACTATTGTTTATTTCTATTTCCTAACATCAACACTATTAATTCTGTAATTGCAAGTGTCATGAAATGGCCAGAGCATAATAAAACATACATGCCCTATAACCTCCATATTAAATCAGAATGTCATTCTGACAGATACTGTAGCATTGCAGATAAGTCATCCTCTTTGCAGCTACCTTTTTCCAATTGAAATAGCTGGGATTGAATGAGAAATAAATACTGCCTTTGTCATAGTTAAGCCCATTTGGAAAAGTCTAAAGAAGCAAACTAATAGTTAGCAGACTGATAATTACAGACATTTAAAAATAGATATGTGGCTATTTATGCTGTCTGGAGTATTAATAACTTTATTTACAACTGGAATAAAGCTCAGCTGGGAGAACCAACCCCTGTATGACATTTCCTTGTTCATGTGGGAGCAGAGGTGGCTATAATATTTTTAACTAGTGGAGATTTCACCAGAAAGTTTTGTAGCAGATGTTGTCTATGTATGCATGCACAAATAAAGCGATGGAGGTTTGAGAGAGTATTATTGTGCAAAACAAAAATAGTACAGGTTATTCATTATCCAAACAGTGTAAACAAGATGAGCGTATTTTGTTGTAACATACTGGCAAACAGAGGGGGGAAAAAAAGCCCCTTGCCTTGTAAAGGACCTTGTAACTTTTTGCAACGTGCCAGGTTTACACTCAGCTCAGGTTGCCATATGCTTGTCTTTACGAGCTTGGAAATGGCCAGGGAAATCCCTGCTGTGGACTGCTGCACAGGTCCTGCATCCTTCCTGCTCTGGCGTGTTGTGGTGTCAGGCTGGGTGCTACCAGGGGCACTGTCCCAACTCAGAGCAAGAGGGAAAATGGGGCTTACAAAGATTTTACTGAAGTTAGTAAAGTTCTGGTGGGGCTGGTGGTAAGAGCCACTCCAGAGTGGGAGTAAGAAAAAGGATACAGGATGCAGGATTACCAGGATTCAATAATCTGGGGGCTCAGGGAGTGATCCAGGTGAGGTGGGTTTTCAGGTCGAGCAGTGGTTGCCTGGGTCTGAGCCCCCAGAGCTCAGTGCCAGCTGCTCAGTGCCTGGAGTACCAGCCCCAGCAGTGCGGACAAGGAGGAGGTCATCTGTTCAAAGGCTAGTGCCAGTGATCTTTTAATTCCTCTGTGAAATGGAAGTAGACATTCCCATCAACACCCGGCTTTGCTGCTTCAGCAAGGCAAGCCGTTTATATTATTGAAAGACGGGTATTTGAATTTGCAAAAGCAGTTTTTCCCTGTCTCATTCAATCTTTCTGCTGTGGCAGTTTCGGTCACCAAGCAGGGTCTGTGTGTATTGTCAATAGGCAGTTGCAGAGGAGGCCGGGGGAGCAGAAAGGAGAGGAGAGGAAAAGGAAGGGCTAACCCTTTTCCACCTGCAATCCCCATCATCCCAAACTGCCTCACTTTAAATGCAGCCAGATGCCATGCGGACCAGCCCAGTGCTCGCCAAGAGCCATCTAGGGCTAGTGTGCAGCCTCCTCCCCGTGCTGCTTGAGGGCACCTGCAGGGCTTGTGGAGTTCAAACCCTCCATTTCTATTAGGAGGCAGTGGGCCTGCTCAGCAGCAAATAACTACTGGCAAAAACAGGTGTGTGAGGCAGTAGCTTCTTGCGTTTATCACACTGTCGGTCTCCCAGATGAGATGGTATTCATCACTCTTGTTAATGAGGGCTTAACACTCTCTGGCTTATGCTGTTGTAGTGAGCAGGCTGAATTAAACTTTCAGGTCTACTTTCTCACTCCCTGAACTAGCCAGGAATAAAGCTCCTGCAGGAAGATCCCAGGTGGTTTGCAATGTAGAAGGGCTGCCTGGCAGGGCTGCAGCTATCCCTGGGTTGAGCTAGGGACAGTCCTGGAGACCATAGGCAGGAGGCCCATCACACCTAGCCCTTCCTCCTGGCAGCAATGACCTTGAGCAGGAGCCTGCATGCAGCTTTGGCTGTTGACTCCTGGCAGTCAAACTCTGGTCATACAGCTCCAAGAGGAAAGAAGGTAAGATTTCAAGAGGTGTAAACGAAAGATGCATCTCAGGTTTCTGGAGTATGTAAGAAGTTGTGTAGCTGTAAAGTTAATGATTGATGAGCCTTCCCTTAGCTCTCTTCTCTATCTGATGTGTGCCACTTTGGTACTGTTGGTATCAACAAACAACAAAGGCTTTGTTTATTAGATTGATAAAGCAGCATGTAGTTTAACTGCTCAATCAACAGTACTGCTCATGAAGCCGTAACAAGCTTGTCCTAAATGCTGCACCCTGCTAGAAGCTAAATGGTTAATCCCGAGGAAGAAAGATAGCTGCATGGCAGAGTGGCAAGTCAAAAAGCAGACCCACCGTGCCACGGCTTAGTTGTAGGACATAAGAGCTGGAGTGGGTAACAGAGATAACAGCATCTTCAGAGTCAGGAGAAGATGTGGGCCAGCCTTTTCGTGCATGACTGCCCCTCTTACTCTGTGCCAGCTGGCACTCAGTTCATCTGTAGAAGCATATGTTTGACCAGCCCTCCTGCCAGGGGAAGGTGGTAGGTTGGGCTGATTTAAGGAGAACAAATCAGTAAAGAGCACAGTGAGCAATAAAATAGTTTCCTTTATCAGTATGGGGTGATTTTTTTAGCAAACTCTAAGCTGAAAATATTGTTCATTTTTGATTCAACTTTGGCATGCACTCAGACCTGACCTATGGCATAGCAGTCAACATCCACCATGTTGGGCTTCTATGTTGGATCATAGAAAACATGCTGTTTGTCCTCCTCTGAACAGAGCGGGGAAGGCTGGTTTCTTGTTTGGGGAGTGGATGCTGGCTAACATAACTTGACCTCCTTGTTTCTGACTTTTCTTAACTTCTGACTTGCTCTAAGACCACAGCCTGTTCATGTGGTAAATGGAGCATGCTTATATTTCTCTTAATGGATGTTTGAGATTCTTGGCTGAAGGGCATTAGGGAAGAGAACATATTATTATAATTTTATTATATCTCCTACTTTTTCATGACATTATGGAAAGTTCATAGTAGTATTTCAGCATCAGCCTACACAAATAGTATTTAACAATGGTATTTTCAGTCACGGGTGCCTAAAGTTAGGCCCCTAAGTCTATATTTAAGCACCTAAATAGATGCCTGAGTTCTTTAGAAAGCCTTACCACTGGCTATCTCCACCAAAGTGAATTAGAGCTTTAGATGTTCACTGCCCTTTAACCAAGAGATTTATTTATGAGTGTTTTCCTGATCTGGCATGTCATTTTAAACATCAAAGTTTGAATATGGTATGTCATCACTGATTTTGTCATCCTGACTGTGTAATCAGCACCTAACTGCAAAGAAGCAATAACTAAGTGTCAATGCAGTTTATGCAGTTATCAAAGACAGTTGGTGTCTCCTTGGGGCTTGCGCTTAAATCATCCACTCCAGGAAACATAATTCACATATTTAGCAGTGTTAATGTAAAAAATACTGTGTATTTTTGAATTAAACCAGGCCCTGAAGTGTTTTCTGGATCTAGCATCACTTATCTTCTCCATCAAGGTGCACAGCAGTGAGCATGGCCAGGCTGTTATTGCTTTTACTGTATTCTAAACACGCACACACATACACACACATCTGTATCATCAAAATCTGGCAAATGTATTTGTTGTTGTCTCTAAGAAGGAGTAATGCTCTCCTACAATGTGCAATTTATAGGCACTAGTTTTTGCTGCCTCTTATTATAAAAACAACTCATCTCATTGCAGAATGTGTACTTAATTATAATTTGCTAATGCCCTTGAGTTTTTTAAAGTCTAATTTATTGCTCAAGTGTACTGTAGCCAATATTATCTGGTGACAAAGCAAGGGAATTAGCTTAAGGAACTCTGACTTTTCTAACACTGAATTTGTGATCTGTGACCTTACGCAAAACATTTTACCTTTTTCATGAGTCAGCTTCCCCATCTGTTTTTTAAAAGATGGCTGGAGATTACCAGGTGAAAGGTGTCATATTTTTATTTTGTTAAGTGTCAGAGCACTGGATACATTCAGCACATTATTTATAATGTACAGCTCTGCATTTGAAACACCTCATCATATTTATACTTGTAATTTGGCTTTACTTTTGCTATTGTTGCTAAACATAAACCACCCGCAGATTAAGGATATTGGTGTTCATGGTAGACTAATTCATATCAGTGATTCAACCTAAACTTAGTGATATAACCAGTCAGTACAGCCAGTGGTCTTAGGGCTCATTCACAACAAAGCAGTGTGAGGAATGAAAACCATTTTTCTCTTGGCATCTGGTTCAGACCAAACTGACATTAGCCTACTTGTACAGTGGCTGAGGCACACAGGCTGTGTACACGTGGAATATGGATGTTGTCTGTGCTCTTCATCGGCTCCAAAGACCCTTTATCAGCTATGCCGAGGGAGAAGAAATGATAAGGATGTTGTGTGTGATGGGAAGGAGAGCAAGAGAGAGGTCAGCTTTCTTCTCCAAAGACATGAGCTTTCTCTAGTTTGTGGTGACTTCAAGTAGCCTGCAAACAAATCTGCACCACTGATTCTGTTGCAGAAGGCTGTGGATGTCATGTCAGTGACTGCTTTCAGAGCAACCCCAGGGGCATTTGAGTGAACATTTCCTCCAACTGTTGACATCTTGGTGGCCTCAGAAAGCTGGCCCCCTGTGGCTCATAATGGGATGTTGGCTGGATGAGATGAAACAGGGTGTTTAAACAAGCCACTGTTGTTTTTCAGTTCTTGCTTGCATTCCAGCTTAGCTGTTTATGCATCATATCACATGATGCATCTACATCCTGTGAGGCAAATGTAGTTGATATAGAAAAATATCTTTGATGGGAGTATGCAAAGAAATTCTACTGGTTTTTAAGCAAAACTGCCCCAAAATCTTTGCCTTGCTGCTGACAGTGCTGAGTTGGTTTCTTTCACAGCTACAATGCAAGTACCATTCAGGGAACACTGTATGCCCCGAGGGTACACATAAACTCCTGACCCTGCTTAAACTGTGTGGCACAGGACACAGGGCACATGTCAGCAACATTTGTGTGTTAGGCACCATGGTACCAAACGATGTGTTATAACGCATCATTCATATCCAGCCAACCACGGGTCCAGCAATAATGTTGCAATCCCTGGTCCTGATTGCTTCCTGCCAAATAACAAACACAGCCTGTCCACTCTAAAAATAGAGGTCTTTCTTACCGTGCGGTAATCCCAGTGCCAGCACCAGAACCATACCCCTCCACAGTCTGCTTCAAGTCCTAAAATATTTTTCTTCTACTTTCTTTATGGCATAAAGCACAGTTTGGGAAATCTATTAGAGTTATTCATTTTGTTTCGGGGAGCACAGGGTGCTAGTGTTTTATTAGCACAGTAGCTCTGCTCAATGGCAACATCTGGTTTTCAGTGAGGTTTTAGGGGTTGTTTTTACTCCATTTTCCAGCTGTGTTGACTCAAGTCAGAAGGCAGTCAGCCACTTGTGAGAGTGGAGTCTCCAAACACTTAAAGAGCTGAGATATCCTTTGAAACTCCTGAATCTTGGAAAATTAGGGCAGAATCTGACAATACCAATTTTTCCTCCGGAGGCTTCCAGCACTCACAGTTCTGGTTCCAGCCAGAACCAGGAAATTAAAAATCACATGGAAACTTTTGCAGTGCTTTCAGGATGGCTGCAGGTTAGATCTGCGTGGAGGCAGAAAGTGCAGGAGGGAGACTTAGTTTTCCCAGGTCATTTGTGTTGTGTTGTTCATGTATCCTGAAAGATGATTTACCCTGCTCGACAAAATGTGTAAGTCAAAAGAGTAAAATCTAAGTTGTCTGGAGCAAAGAATGAAAATGCAGCTTTGGTGTCAAGGCCTTAACAATTTGTTGGGCTTACCTGTGTCCCAGCAGTGGGGCCAGCCAAGAGGCAGATATTCTTATAGCTAACACCGGCTGCGTGTCTGATGTGTGTTATAAATCCCATCCCTTTGGGACTTTTGTTAGCCAGGTGCGGGTACATGCCTGTGCCTTGAGCTCCAACAGAGCAGGGAATGAGTGGCCAGAAGGACACATAAAATGTGCTCCTCCACACTGCTCACCAGCTCTCCTGCTCGCTGCTCGCCAGCATGGCCTGGCCCCAGCCTTCCCTTGGCCCCAGACCCATGGCACCCTGCTAAATCTCAACCAAGGGCCAAGGAAAGGCTGTGACCACTGGTGGGGTAGCTCCCCTGCCACTTCGTCCACCATTGCTTCTCTCTTTGCCTCCTTCTCTCCATCCCACAGCACCCGCTTTTTATTCAGCTCTCCTGTTTTCTCTCCTTTCACATTATTGAGCTTTTCTTCTCTGGTGGTGTTTTTGCCTCCTCTTTCTCACCAATCAGTGTACTACTCCTTGTACAGGAAGAAAACAGCAAGCAATGTGACAGTCTTGTAAGCCATGACTAATGGCAGAATGAAAGGCAGAGGAGGGAGGGCAGCTTTAACACTCAGCATCGGAAAATTAAATTTTTGCTTTTTTCTGCAGTCAGTTTTGTTAGAAGAGCTCTGGGTTTTTTTTTCTTGTCCCAGTTACCTGACTGAAGCAGGGGGCTGTGCCGGCTTGGGATGTGGCCTTTGAGTCCATGCTCTACCTCTGCTTTCAATGACCAAACCCAGACGAACTTCACTGATGCAGCAGAAACTTGTCCGGAGTAAAGCTGGTGTAGGTGGCATCCACTGGCCATGACCCCTCATGTTCTCAGTTTCAAGTATGTTGCTCCAACTCTTGCCTGATTCTTATCCCTCATATTTTTTCCTGAAAAAAAAAAGCCTAGCTGAACCTAGGAAAATCTGTCTACAGAACAGGAACTGTTGAGTTTTTTTAGGGTTAAGTTACAACTGTGTTGGTTTTTTTCATGCATGGTTTTCCTTCTTTTTTTTTCCTTTCCCAGACTGCTTGAGTCCTAAATCTGTAAATTTAGCCCTTTAAATCTGCGTTCTGCACCATCAGCTCTCAGAACAATGAACCACTTGATATACCTGATAAGAGTTAACATGAAAAATGAATAAATCATTTGCTACTCCCTTTTCTTTTTTGCTGTAACTGGGTGTTGGTCTATAAAATGAAGGAAGTTACATTGAGCAGGAAGTTTAAAAACGCTTAGACAGATGTCATTAAAAAAAAATGAAAATTGGCTTCCTGCCAAGTGACTGTAATTAAAATTATTCTTCTTAGTGAGAAAAAAGCAGATGCAAAGGGAGGGTTCCTGTCTCTCAAAGTAGGAAATATAAATAACCGTTAGTCTCTCCTTTGTGTGTGCATGTGTGCACGCATGTGTGTTTGTGTGAGTGTGCGTCTTAATGTAGGACTCTTGCTTATTTCTGAAGTGGCTTGTGATTGAAAACTTCAGTCAATACTGTGTGGATGGGTGCTTTATTAATCTATCCTTTTTTTGGTCTTGCTTTCAAATTAGATCTTTGTTTGAAAAATAATGTATATAAATTGCCCTTTGTGTATTACAGATTACCGAAATGGCTGCTCTTACATAAAAGAACAGTAAATTTCTGTGTACAGTGTTGAAGGGAGAAAAGGATGTAGGTGGGTGTATGCATGTTGTATATAGCTATACACATCTCTACACATCATATAGCTATAGCTGATAGCTATATTAATTTAGAAACCAATGAAGTTAATGCCATGCAACTTCCTAGCATACATGGAAGTATACAAGTATAAAACTGCTTCCATCAGCATAACTTTTTTTTTCCTATACAAGCATCTTTAGTTTGATATAATGCCTTTACATTATACTCTAATTTAATTTTAATTACAAAAGTTTCTCATCTGGTATAATTATACAAATTCTAAAACAGTCTATTAGCCAAATCAGGCAAGTCTACCATCAGAGGATGTGTTCTACGGCTCTTTTTCTGCCACCCCTGTTTAAAAGGGGGCTGATGCCTTTTCTCTCCTATGCATAGATAGGCTAATAACTTACACAAGTTGAAGAAATTCTATCAATCCATTTACTGTGTTTTTTCCAGATGTTGCACTGAAGTTTGTAGTTTTGTTTCTTTTTAAAAAGAAATTCCTTTTGAGGAATTGCAGACAAGGCATGGACATGTGTTTCAGTGTTCATCCATGAGAACAGGTAGACGTTGGTGGAGCAATACCCTCTGGCAGCTGCTAAGGCTCCTACCTAGCGCATTAGTTTCTGTAGAGTGTATTCCATATACATATCTGGATGGGACATTGTTTGCTGTTTTTAGCAGCCTCATGTTTACGCAGGTCAGATGTACAATGTGGTTCTTCCACCAGCGTTCATTTATGAGCTTTAGTTATTGCGTATCTGCACTGAGATGTATTATAGCATAGATACAGTTCCCTGGCAAGAGTGTCCTGGTAATACTGTTTCTTGTTCTCACTGTATTGGGATAAATGGGTCCAGCGAAAGGAGTCAGTAAAAGTGTGCTTGTACTGACAGGGGTTTTCCTGATTTATTATGCTATCTAATGTTTTTAAGTAGACTATGCTTGAATTTACCTCCACCTGTGAAAGTAAGGTTTAGCCCCAGCACCAAACTACCAATCAGTACATACCACTCTAACATATATCAAATAGCATTTCAATACAAATACGCTATATGCTATACAAATAGCACAGAGTATAGGTTTGTGGGTGCAGGGCCTCGGTTTGATATTAAGCACATGAAATGAGGAGTAGGAGACTACAGTACAGAGGAATAGCTTAATTTTACTGCTGTTTTCTTTGGGACTCCAAAACAGCTCAGCTTCTGTTTGTGGTCTGACCGGACTCAATGCAGTAAGATATGTGTAACAAGAACCACCACTTATGTTGATAAACCCTGACTGACCTGAATATCAGAAGCTGGATGGCATGCTGGTACAGTGTGTACTGACCTTTGTAAACAATTCCTCCATGATTTTGGCATCTTTGAGTGGCCCTGGAAAAACTTTCCTTGGAACAGATAGAACTCACTTCTGTATTTTGAGTTGCCAGATTATCTGGCAAGAAAGCTGCTAAAAAGAGGTTACGAGAACAGCTGAAAAAGAGCAAGTACATGCCTGCTGCAATCAATAGAGCAACTGGCAACCACTGAGCAGGAGTAGTGATATGAAAACATGCAAGAGGAATATGGACATATACTTCCTGTGGGTGTTGCAGTGCTGTGAGAGCCAAAGAGAGTTCTTAATTGGCTAGAGAAATACAGAGGGACTAGTCCAAATGGACAAATAATGTAGGCTTTGGAGATGAGATCAGGTGACAAAAGTTGTCCCCAAGAACACTGTTGGAAACTTTAGCAACAGCTAAGCTTATAGCTCTTTCAGAAAACGAAATAGAAACATTTTAAACTCACAATCCACTTTACAGCACAGCCCAAGGCCATAAGTAATCCATCTCTGCCAATCCTAGGATGTCCCCAGTAAGCACATGTATAAGAACTGCATTGCAACAAACCTCCTTGTGTCCTGAAAAGAGATTCCTGTCTCTGTTAAAATCCAGAGGCTCTATGAAAAGGTAGGGAAGGTCAAATGTATAGCACAAACCATGAGAAATCCCTTGTTGTTCCTCCAGTCCTACTCTCTGCTCTTCTGGAGGGCAGTTTGCCTAGATCTAATCCAGTTGGGTTTGCAGTTATGTCTGCTGCTGCTAGGAGAAGTCTACCAAATGCACCTTTCAGAGAGGTCCCAGGCAATCTCCTGGAGAGGTTTTATTGCTGCTTGCCAAGTGGGAAGGGGAGCCATGGCAGGATTAAATAGCCACTTCTGTGGCAGTACCTATAGCTCCCAAATTCTCATCTGATGCCCTAGGCTCCGAATCAGCAAATGCTTAAACTCTTGCCTTACTTTAAGCTGCTGAGCCATTACACAGAAAAGACAGTCTCTGCTGTTGGCAGCGATGCCTTCCTCACATGCTTCCCTCAGTAGTGGCATGGTATGTCTGCATATGGGGAGATGTCCTGTGAGGGGAAGGGAATGGGGCAGTTTTTTCTGGGGCAGGTGGAGGATAGACTGATTCTTCTTATACTAAGAGTGTCAGAAAATACACCAAAGTTTTTCACTCGTGTTGCTCTGCTGCAGACATTTTGCAAGCAGAAAAGGAAAACAATGGGGTTTTTTGTCGGCATTTTGGCAAAGCATTTTCATGAGCACGGCTGCCCGTTGAAGACATCTGTTTAAATTCCCAACCCAGGATAACAAGCAGATCTGGGCAAACATTTGGGGCTCCGTTTTCCAGCAGGTTCACTTACGTTTCGTACACGTGAATCTGGGGATGAGTAACAGATGCCCTGAGCAGGCCTGGCCAGTGCTTTCAGCTGAAATGCATGTTTTGTGTCTGGCACATGGGAAGGAGATTGCATTCCTGAGGAGCTTTTTTGAGGAGTACTAAGTAAACAATAAATCTCTCCACAATGGAATTTATTCTGAGTGAATTATCAGGGTTAAAAAAATACTCCATTGCTTTCAGCTCTTATCTTTGTTTACCATATCACCAAGGACAGTGACCTGCCTTTGTGCCCTAATACTGAACCGTCAGCAAGAGGGACAGGAAATGCTGCCTTCTCTATAGGCTCAGCATATAGGCTTAATGAGAAGAATAACATCTTAGCAGCGGTTGTTGGTTTTGTTCAGTTCAGTTTATTCTCTTTTGTTGTCTTACTTCAGCAAACCTAGATAATCTTAGAGAAAGGCCTTTGTACCAAATTTCTGCACTCTGTAATTTAGTGACCTCAGATATTTAAACATTATTAAGACCGAGTCAAGCTGACAAAAGAGCCTATATCCTTTTCATTTCCCACCGAGCTGAGCATGCTGCATCCTGTCTGGAGCCTGGTTGCACACAGCACTCTCTAAACACAAGCCATCTTTCAGCTCAAGGAAGGAGGGAGCGCGCCGACACCAAGCAGAGCACCGGCTCCATCTCTTACTGTGGTAACACCAGGTTTGCAGGAAGCGTCACTACTCCTGGGTCACCTGATTAATAACTCTCCTTAATGAAATAAGAAATGCATGGTGGAAAAAGTAATCGAACAGGGAAGCAGGATCCAGGCTGGAGCAGAGATGTGCTGGTAGTGCCGCATGCAGTGGAGCGGCATTGCCTTGTCCCGACAGTCTCCCCTCTGGATTTTGGGGAGTGTGGGACATGACAGTGGCATCAGCCTGGTTTCTGCACCCTGACAGTGGCTGCAGGAGCCTGTCCTGGTGTCTGCTTGGGGAGCACTTTTGGCACGGCTTCTCCTCCAGAGGTCCCATAGCAGCAGCAGTTTCCCTGCACAGTTCCTTCATCATAATTTGGGAGGGCAGAGGTGCGGGGAGCAGGGAGGATTCCCATGGATCCCAACCTCTGTTTGGGACCCAAGGGCATCATAGATAGATAAAGCCTGAAAGCAGATCCCTTAAACTTCAAATTACAACTATTTTTTTCCATGCAAAGGTAGGCAAACAGTGAATTTCTTTGCCTGTTTGTTCCTGGTCTGTGAATGAGTGTATAACACCCATTACAACTTTTTTCCCCCAGCAATTGCACATCGTAAAGCAAAGCTTTAATGGCAGGTTTAAGTTCACTTCTTTATTTACACAGAAGGAATGTGTAAAATTTCTTCTGGTAGTCTGTCCACAATTTTGTTGTCCTTTCAAGATTTACCTTTATTTCTTATAGTATCAGCATTAACTGCCAAGACTTACCCTACCCATGACTTAAAAAAAAAAAAAAAAAGCGGGGAAGTTACTGTTAGTACTGTGTAATGATCAGGCTTTGAACAGGAGCATCATATGCTGCCTGCCTCTGAGCATGCCAGCAGTATCCACATAATCTCATGATTAAGGTTTATGGGTCTTATTAAAAGTGCTGGAGGAGAGGAAGAGACTTTTCCAAATTTGCTTGGAAAGCTGCGTCAGGACTTGACCTCCTGACTGCAAGCCCCGTGGCTTTGCCACACAACAGCTACTCCCCGTGCTCCTCCTGCCCTCGCAATAATGTGCCTGGAATCTGACCCCTCATTTCCCGCTGTCACATTGGTATCAGCTGGAGATAAATGAAGCCTTTTGTTAACTTATTCGTTGCTTTGCAGGCTGCTTTTCTCTTCTGGTTTAAAGAAGAGGCAGTGGTGATGCAGCACTGAGGCAGAGCTACATACATGCACTGACTGTCAGCATGGTATTTACAATATACTGGCCGAAGCGTCTCTTGTGGTAGAGATGAGACAAGACTCCATTATAAGGAACTCAAAAGGAGTTTTTCTATCAGGTCCACTGGAAACAGCGAGCAAGCCATCGTCTTCCTTGGCTCTTCGGCTCCCAGTCTGTGTAGTACCAAGGAGCAAAAGTGGTGACGTGCATATGCAGAACGCAAAATAAAAAAGTCTTCCCACATCCTGACCTAGATAAATAGGACTTGGAATGAATTTTCTGATTTTGAAGCACTGACACTTTGAATCTTCTGAGATTTAAAGATAATTTTTTTAAGTCATTTTTATACCATTTCAAATTGATGGATGTGTTACAGAAAATACACATGCATACATGTGTGCGTACATGAAGAGAGGCCAAAAGTACTAATACCAATCTCTCCTATCTTACTGTGCCATAATGTGAAATGGGAAGCGAATGTGTTAGGAGAAGCAGTGGGTATGGACAGAAGTGCAAGATGCTCTGGCTCTTCTGAGCTGCATCACAAATGCCTCAGGAGTTAAGGCAGGGAAAAATGTGAGGTTGCTCTAAGTTACGCTGACAGAAGGCAGGTCTAAGTATGCAAGAGGTGCAAAAGGGAATCGCATCCACTTGCAGTTTTTCCCAACATGTTTCTTACAAGGGGTGTAACTCAGGCAGTATATAATTCCAAGTAGCCTGCTTTCCAAAATCTTTTCCTTCATAATTGATCCAAACTCCATTTTTTTTTTTTTAGTGCATCATAGGTATTATATGACTGGGACTACCAAGATGTTGCATGTTGTCATTTAAACTACAGCAGCAAAGTTGGAATAGCAGCAACATGCCATTGGCTTTGTGATTATTCTGCTTGTTCACTAGAAAGAATTGTAGGTTTCTTTACACACATGGAAGTCAAAGAAATAATAAGCACCCTTCATCAGTCAGATAGTCTGTATTTATACACCAGGGTAGGTGTAAGAAGCATGAAGTCCTGTTTTTTTCTCTTTTTTTTTCTTGCTGATTTTAATTTTTTACTTTTTAATTAAATATCCTCATTTAGAGTCACACAGCTGCCTGGGCTTCAGCCATAGATAAGTGGATCTGCGTATGACAGCAGGAACCAAAATTTATCTTTCTTTTCCCTCTCTCCCCCTCACTTCCTTCCTCCCTCCCCCCCCCCAGTACCCAGCAGAAATAAAATGCTATATATAGACTCGGCACAGTTCCCCCCCCCAGTTACTTTGTCTGCATGTTTCAATATTGTTCTGTGTCAAGCTTTGCCAAGTTTGGCATTTTCAAGAGGAGGTTGGATGCTTAATCCCCAAGGCCTCTCTTGCAGTAACACCCCCCCACAACCCCAAAATGTGTGCTACAAAACTGTGGGCACTCTGAGGGGCAGCTCACACTTCTGTGATGTTTATTCACATGAAGTTCCTGGTCTTGTAGACTTTTTTCTTTTTTTAAAAGGTCTGTGTGATTCTAGCCTACCACTAGCAGCAGATGGCCAAAGGGCAGGCAAGGATGGCCCATGGTGCTCTGTAAATGGAATATTACCAGCATCCTGCCATCACACTGCAAGTCTCTGGGTATTTGGTTTGTATTCTCTCAAATCACTCGACACTGAAGTCAGGTGTATAACCAGAATCTCATCTTTCATTATTAAAACAAAAAACTACCAATAAAAAAAGGGAAAAAAGGCTTCTAGTTGAAAAGGTAAGACTGAAAACATGAATCCCAGTTCAGAAGCCAGAAGGCAAATGAAGTTCAGAATATTATTATTTGCCATAAATCTCATGTGTTTTCCAGCCAATTTCTAACTATGTTGGGGCCTCGCTCATAATGTTTGAGTGATTAGGGTTGGTAATATTCTGAGTATGCCTAGCTGCTCTTGGGTGTGTGACAGGCCCTTTACAGGGAGAGGCTACAGCTGTGTTCCATCTTTGTACTCTCTGAAAATCCCTCCCCACAAATTAGCCCCTCTATGGATATCTATAGATCTTTGTGCCACAACTCATGCTAAAAAAGGCAAAGGATGCTGTCTTGTATTAGGTATTTTACATGGGCAAAATTGCTAGTGAACCCCCTGCAGAACGCTGTGGTTTATGCACTTTTCTGGCTTAAAAGTGCTCTTTCACGCTGAATGATTCGGCAAATGTGTCACTTTGTGGGTGCCACCTTTGTATCTCAGGGTCATCTGGATCGAGTGGCCTCCATGTCAGGGCTGTCTCAAGTACAGGTAGGTACCACTGTGTTGGTCATGTTCCCCTGCACCCCAGAGTTTTTGCAGCTTGGTGCAGGATAGAGCTTTGAAAAAGAAGCAGAAAGGATAAAATACTGGGTATTAAAGTAGTGTGGCCGTAAGTGAAATGACACCACAGAGGAATTGTAAAAATAAGGTTATCCTTGGAAATACAGAGAGGGCCAGGCACTGAGACAGGAAAGGGTCAGGTTCAAGAAGCAAAAATATCCTTGAGAAGCAAGAAAGAACAGCAAATTGGTCTTCACACCAGGATCATTGTGGGACTGTGAGGTAATAAATAAATAAAGGCCAAAGCAGCTTACTCATAAAGCAGAAGAAATCATGAGCAATACTTTCCATTTGCCTTCCCCATAAAGTCTTATATCATCCTAAAACATGCTAGAAATGACCTTGTTCAGATTACAAATGAATTTTGTATTTTCTCACTGCTGACCCTATGACTTCATCCTGCGGCTTTTTGAGTTGTGTTTTTATTCCACTCACTCCGGTGTGCTCATGAGGACCAGTGACTCAGTACGCATGGAGAGGCTTCCTACCTGTGGCAGTATGCAGTGCCCCCCTGCACTTCCCGGGTCTATCCTCAGCTGGTGCAGATCGGTACTGTTCCTCTGACTCTGTGATTCAGGTCTGTGCTAAAGGAGACCATGAAAGATGTGGCTTCCTGAATTGCATGCTGTTCTTTATAATCTCTTCTCCAATGTGCACCTTTAAACATCAGGAAGACCCAGGTCTGGTTCTCTCTTCTTGTCTTCTCTTCAGTTTTTGTGGATCACTTGAACACTGATAATTGCAGAAGAACTCCAGATAAAAAATTAAATTTTTGTTTTTCCTTCATGGGATTAAGGACAGGAAGGCTCTTCTGGGGGAGGCCCTGGTGGAGTTTTTCCACTAGCCTTTTTTGATTGGAAACGTTCCCACAATTTGGGTACACTTTGAGTGTCATTACAGAAGTCCAGTTGGCCCTCAAATAACCTACTGTGCTTATCAGTGTAATAGGGACCGAGTCATTGTGTGAAGTAAATCATAAACAGATGGACAGCCGTGCCATGCTGCTCTACAAAGGGTAGAGGAAAGCAAAGACACAGAACAGTGCCAGAACATGACACCATGATGGCTTCACTAAATCTAAGCGTGAAGAGGCTTAGGGAAATTTCTGTGTTCCCAGATGGAGAAGAGATAGAGTAAGGGAAGAAAGGGAAAGAAATCCTTGAATAGGCATCTGCTAGAATTCGTCGCAGACAGCTTTATCTGAATGTCTAGAGAGGTTTGTCTAGAGAGATAGCATCATGGTAGCAGACACCCCTGCTCACAGCCAGCTCCCCACTGAGCTTGGGGTGGTGGGTTTTGGACTGGCAACTAGGTTTTTTGAAAGATCTTCTTCATGCATTGGAGGGAGAAAGCACAAAAGCTGTTGTAAGTGTTATCAAGTTTTTTCACATACCAGTTGTAAATAGCTTTGTTGTACCCAAGGCAGTCAGCACTTTCCAGAAGGAGCAGAAGAGAAAGAGTCATTAAAGAGCTTTGGTCAGAAAAGAAGTTTTTCCCTTTTCTTTCTCCATTTTTCATATTTTCAGCTAAAATATGAGAAGTTTCAACAGGAACAGACTTTCCCCTCATGCCCTGTAGAAAGGATATATGCTAAAATTTAGAGCTAGGACTGGTCATGGCATAAGCCACATGGCCAATCAAGAAATGAGGCAGCAAGCAGGAGTGACACAGAACGGGTCCCACTTAGGAAAGTTTGCCAGCGCTGTCTGGATAGGGAGAAAAGGGAGGTGGAGGTCAAGAGTTGCCACGCAGATGGGACCTACCACCACTCCTCTACTCCAAGGCTTCATAAGGCTCATCAGTTTTAAAGCATATATTAGAAAATTATTTCTCCCTTTGGCTTTGATCCTCCACTACAGGGAAAGTAAGGGGAGAAGGGTTAAGATTTTACCTGTATTAGGCAGAAGGTGCAGGAGTATACAGCAAAGAATTGGAGCTTTGACACTAGAAAAACTTCTTTATTTTCTGTACTTTCAGTACCATCAGTTTCTCAAGGACAGGCTGACCCCTGAATTATGATCTTGGCAACTAAAACCAAACAAAGCTCCTTTTTGTTTAAGACATATTTAAATGCCTTACAATGAATTTCTTTCTTTTTGGGTAATTTTAGGACTATGCATTTGGAGCAGGATTTGCCTGTTTACTCACAGGAGTCACACTGAGGCTGAAAAAAATATGAGGCTACTTATGAAGGCTCAAGTTGCTGGGTGCTTGACTCTTAAGGTTGTAAATTGTTGGCCTCAGTCTTCAGCACCTCTTCTGGCCCCTTGCATACAGGGAGGGAGTATTTACCAGGAGCACCTCACACACGCATTTGGAAGATGATCAACTAATTAATGTTTGCTAAATGCTTCGTGAGCCTCAGGGGAAAAGCAACTATGGAAAGGCAAAGTTTTATTATTGTTGTACTGCACCTAATGTACATAAAATGTTTTCAAGGCATTGGGCACTACATAAATGTTGTATGGTATTAAAACTGACCTGCCCTTGTCAGAGCAAATAATAATTACGCTGAGTGATGGGAGAATCTTGCAATTTCTTTGCTGTGAATGTTTGCCTGTTTACTAATTCAGAAAAGGTCTCATCCAGCAACTGCTGAAGCCAATGACTTAAGCAGCTACTGGCTCAAGCCCATATTTAAGTATCTGCAGAAGGGCGAATTACCGAAGTAATTTATTTTGTGTAAAGCTCTGCTCTCCTCATAGGTTGGACCGTGCTCTCTAGGGCATATTTTCCCAAACAGCATGCCTGGGGCTGAGTCACCTCTCAGTCCGTAAGGCTGCCAAGCGTATGAGGCCATAGCGATGAAGAATGACCAAAGAGGACCTCACTACATAGCACATATGATAGCCTCTATTTGCAGCATGAAAATTCACGCTGATGACTTTTAATATAAACATAACGTGAGGAAATGAACATTTGATTAAACTAAACACACGGGCCTTTTATATGCAAGGCCCTAATTTAAAGCACTGTCACCTCCATACAGAAAATACCAGCTGGAGCAGGAATGATTAAATTAAATCATCTGGCTCTTATGTGATACCATGAATGTCTGCTGAGAGGGGAAAAAAATCCCTCCTCTTTATTCTTGTAGATCTGCAGCAACCACCAAGGGACACTTCTATAGCAGGAAGGATTAAGTCTTGCACGAACTTCAGTGCTTAATGTGCTTTGGACTGGTGACATGCCCTTCGGACAGACCTACCCCAGTTTTATAATTCTCTTTCTCAGCCTTTTGGGCCTCTGGCAGTCCTTTCTCCTGTTTAATTTCCTCCTTGCCTCCCTCCCACTGGGATCCTTCTCCATTCAGCATTTCTGCCACCCAAGTAGAAATTTTGATTGTGTCAGACAAGTGTAGAAAGAGAGACTTTTGAGTGTCGGTGGGCTGAGGAGAGAACCGGGGGGATTTCCTGGGGGCTGAGTTGATTTTAAGGAGGTGAGAAATGGGCAGTCTCTGTGCCTCTGATGGGCTTAGCCTGCTGCAATGCATGGCCAGGGATTATATCATATCCACAAATAGCTGGGGTGAGGCATGCATTGCATACAGGTAGGGAGCCACTTCTGGAGAGGAGCTACTCTTCCTCACCAAACCTAAGTGGAAAAAAAAAATCAGTATAGTGAGGGTACTTGTGTATTAAAAGCTGCCTGGCTGGGCGCTATCAGCACACTGGGGTCCTGCCCCTTCCTTCATGACAGCAGAGTGCCCCAGACGCCCCATCTCACTCCCAGTTATTTATTCACTTTTCGTTTAAGGGCACCCAATTCTCTTGGCACAGGAATCTTGGACTAGGTGGAGTTGACAAATTTACAAAACCGAGATTGAAAGATATTTTTTTCTCTTTTCTTTTCATTTGTAGCTTGCCTCATAAAGGATTTCCTTAGTGATTTTCTTCTATTTTCCTGCCTTTTTTTCCAGATCTTCTACCTGATGGCACTCATTCTGTTCTTGCTGATCACCATGTGTCAGTAGTAATGTAGGTGGAAGAGAATTTCTGACTGTTTTGGTTGCAGCTTTTGTGTTTATCTGTTTGGATTTGGGGCACTGTTCAGTTTCAGGAAGTATTTTTATCTCACAGAAGTTTCCTTGTGAACAGTGATGCTACGAAGACCTTGTTTTAGCACCATGAAAGCTACTGGAGGTAGTGCAGGTCTGTCTTCTGTCAGGAGCTGAAGTCTTTGATTTGAAAAGCAAAGTAACATTAAAGAGAGTCAACACTGGGGTAACCTTATACTTTCTGGCTCTTTCCCCAGCACTATTGGGTACATACTGAGAACCACATTTTCCTCTCCCTTACACTGATACAACTCCAGGGAGCTGCATGGATATGCACCGAAGTAACGGAGGGAATTTGGCTGCAAGGTCTGTGTGTAATGTGGTTATCAGTGCGTAACTGGTGCACCGGCCTTTCCCACCACCTCTGAAATGGTGCCTCCGCCTGTGCTCACGCGACTTGTGTGGCGATGGACCCGGTGAAAGGGGAGCGTGAAGGGTGGAGTATAGAGGAGGTGTGAGAGTGAGTGGCAGGTGATTTGAACAAAAAGCTGTAATACTAAATTTATTTGGCATGCATGGTCTTTAAGAGGAGCTGGGAGGAGTTTGTTTGAGTTGTCTGAAGCAATGAATGCTGCTGCAGCTTGGGAAGTGCCTCAGTTAGCAAAGTAATGCTCCCAAACCCAGTGAGCATCTGCCAAGGGTGGGGGTGAGAGCCTTGCCTGCTGCATTTCCATTTGAATGACAACCCAAGCAGATGAGAGAGGTGGCAGGTAACCCACATGGAATAAAGTAAAGGGAAAGCCTTTGCTTGCTGCTGGGGAAAGCAGCACGAGGGGATGGGGCTGAGGACTTGCTTTAATGTTCATTTCTGAGAGCATGTGAGAAGGCACAATGCTTCTGGTGAGGCTTTAGGGCTACCAAGCTGTGCTGTAAGGATGCAAGAGGAGAGGTGCTAAGTAGCTCAGGAAGCCTCTGGCTGCTGCATCTTAATCTGGAAATCAGGCTTGTTGTCCTATTTTTCATTCCTGAACTTTGTTCTCAACTCTATAGTCAAGAACCGAATGTTTTGCTAGAAGATACCCTTCTGTAGGCCTCTGTCACTGGAATTTGCCAACACACACTTGGTGATTTTAAGTAGGCTCTTCTCTATCTTAAAGCAGTGTATCTTAAAGCAAGACCTTTTGCCATGACCTGCCTCCTGGGGTGAGTGGGACTCAGGAGCTTCAGGGTCCCATTTCTCCAGTGGCTGGTTCTGCCTGGTGCCATGCCTCAGGGAGACATCTCACTGGCAGGTGCAGGCTGCACCACAGACAGCAGAGAGAGACATTTTGCAGTAAATATTGCATGAAGACTGCCTTAAACATTTTTTTAGTATTTGGCCCAAGTTCTGAGGATAAAGCCAAGAAATTTTACTTCATCAACTTTGTCCCTATTTCGCTGCCTGACATTGTAGGGAGGTTTTAGTTTGGTGCTTTACAGGTATTCCAGCATGTTGTTGTGAAAGTGGTAGAACATGAGGGGAGCTTTCCATAGGCAAGTTAAAGATAGGTGCCTGTTGAACCACCATCCCCCACCGCCTGCTTTTTTTTCATTGATCTGTATCTTGAGTGCTGTCCTGTCTCTAACCTTTCCTTTCTTGATATGGTTGTTAGAAAGGTTGTCGTGGGGCAACCCTAACTTGACACAGTATTCTTGCATTTCTTCCTCTTTTCCTAGACTATGTGTGGCACACAGGCTCTAGTTCTGTTAGGGGACAAGCAGCTCCTAGAGGTGAACAAAGAGAGGTCAAAACCCAAGCAGATTCTTTGATCTATCAGCAGCTTTTGATCCATTTGATCAAGAAACATTATTGACCTGTTTGTGAATCCTAGCTATAGCAGTGGTCTGAATAGCTCTTTTGGCAATTTGAAATGGTGGGTGGGTAAGTCACTGGGAATGATGCTGGCTTGTTTTCGACTCACCGCTTCCTATCCTATTGCTATCCAAAGTCTACATTTTGGGGGAGAGCTGATGTGGGCTGTGTACCTATGCATACACAGATAACTCATGGATCTGCATCTGCACTTAAGCAGATCTACATGTCATCTCTCTGACATGGACTTTGTCACAGTCACACCTGCCCATGAGGCATTTGATTTGGACTATAATTTCTCAGAAAACACAGCCAGTTCAGTCTCAGGCCATGACTCAGCAGCGCTAGTTATGAGGAATGGAGGAATGTGGTCTCTGCAGCCTTCGTTGCTTCCAAATCAATTTCAGGTGCACGTCACACTGTCAGCTACACAAAATTTTCTCTGATTTTTTTCATTTCTGGCTGCTGAGCACCACCAGACCATGACCAATAGGATAAGTGGAAATCTTTTATTCACTGATGTGTACTTGGATTACCATTCCCAAAACAGAGGTGGTAGAGGAGGATCTGTGCAGCTACTTTGAGGAAAAGTTAGTTTCTTTTCTTAAACTGTCGCTGAAGATGGGTTCATACTGGACGTTGTATGGAAGCAACTGAGGTGCAGGCATATGTTCCCTTCTGCTGACTTGGCTGTGGTGACGCTAACCACAGCCAGCAAAGAGGAGCGAGCAACTGGGAACAGTAGCATCTCAAACTGCAGCAGAAAAATTGGCGAGACCTCTCCTGTCAGCACTTGGATTCCCTTGGTGTTCATTGAGGAATTAAAAGTTAACTGAGGGTGGTGGCAAAAAATAGGTTTGCCTGCCTGGAAGACACTAAAGCCAATACTGAAAAGCAGAGGTGGATCTGAAGGCAGTTATCTCTCTTGGAATTTATATGGGGATTAAAACACATATCATCCTTGTAGCACATAGGCAATTTTATAATCACTGCTGGTATTTCACCTCAGGGTACTCTGGGGTGACGAATTAATTTCCCACCTTTTTGTAAGGAATAGAGGCCTGGGATTTGCTGTTAGTCATAAAGGAGAATTTGTGCCAAACTAGGTGATTTCTGGACCTCAGAAGTGATTGAACAGTCTGGGATGGGTCAGGGTTATATGTACCACCACACCTTTGGAAATCAAACTGGGGAAACATGCACACAGAGAAATGCCACAAGATGTTACATGGCCATTTCAGTTCCAGGTCAACAGGAAAAGATACTACAAGGCTGTGTAAAGCATAAGACAAACTGCTTTTGCCATGCAAAGGTGCACACTTTTTGCACTGTGCAAAGCAGTGGCTGAAAAATTAAAATATAGGAAGTTTTATTAATGCAATGTGGTGCCTCCTTTCTCCTCCCACATCTCTACTTGTTACAGAAAAGAATCTCTTTCTTAATGAAAAAACCACCTAATCTTAAGTAAGAGGCAATGTAGACTTTTTTTTTGCAGGGGATTAAAGTGGCATCATTGCACAACACCACCCCTCACCCCAGTAAACCTGCCAGCAGTTGAAAGATATAATTAGGGACATGTAGGGAGAAAAGCATATTTAAGTTACTTTGAAATGTGCTTGGCTAAAGGAATATTTTGAAGAGAGGGAGTGGAAAAATAAATGGAAAATATTTTCTTTGAAAGGGAGAAAAAAGCAGCAAACTGTCCTTCCTAAATAGAGATACTTGGCTGGTGTTTACATTACGCAGCCCTGGGTCAGACCTTGCAAACAACTACTAAATTAGGTCCAGCTACTCTGATGCTAAAAGCATGGAAGTGCCAATAATTAAGTTGCATCAGATGTAGGAAATGACTGATGTATCTGCCATGCTCATGATAGCAGAATTCACTGTGCTGCCATTTGATCAACCCCTTTTTCTTTATGTAAGCAAAAGGAATTTTCTTCTAAGGAAATACAGCTAGTTTTGCACCTTTGTTTTGTTTTCTGAACTGCTAATCCCTGAAGGTATAGAAGGTATTTGAAAGAGCAAATCAAAGCTTCCATAATTTAGTGTTTTATTATTTGTTGATGTATGGTTTGATTTAGTGGCTACTTATTATATCAGGTTACCATATAATTATCTTAATTATTGACTCCAAAAGTAAGTAGAGGGATTATGAGAGAGACAGGAAGGCCCAGTGGAAAGAGCATGGCTCAGAGAATCAAACACGGTGTGCTTGTGGCTCCACCACTCATTTATTCTGAGCCTGAACTCTTCCCTCAGCCAGCCTGGCCATGAAATCAGGAGGGATTGCAGGGACAGGACTCAGATGCTGACCCAGGATTCAAAGAGATGCAGGAGAGCAGTATAAAAAGGACAGAGGAAAGTTCTGAAAGATGTAAAATTAGCCAAAAAAAAATATTAATACAGACTACAGCATGTATTTGCATCAAAGTGTGGAGCACCTATGTGGTCATGGGGAAGGGTAGTTTTGCCATAAAGGCCTGAAATTTGAGTCTGATCACAGTTCATTTCCAGCCTCTGCTACTGATTTCCTGTGGAAAATCAGGTAGCCCTTCGATCCCTTTCTGCAAAACAAGTATGATAAAAATAATCCTCCTATCTTTGGTTTTAGCTATTCAAATTATTGGAGCACAGATCCTCGCACAGCCTTCAGCCATGGTTCTCATGACATTGCTGCCGTTTGTGGTCTCCTCATCCTTTGTCTGATAACCATCGACCAAAGCCAAAGGTTTAAGTCAGTAGGCACCACTGCAATATATAAGCAACATTGAAAGGCTGTCAGTGCAGTCTATACTTCCTGTATTGATAATATTTGACATATACAGACAAAATACTTCATCTGTTGACAAGCTGAGTTGCATCTTTTTCCCTAAGAGAGGAGTAGACACACTGGTTCTGCTCAGCCTGTGCAAATTACTTTCTCTGGTTTTGCTTTTTTTTCCTGAGCCAAAAAATGGGAATAATAGAATGTATCTATTTCCTTCCTAGAAAAGATCAGTTAATGTGAAATGGTGCATGGTGGCTTAGGGCTGAATAAGTGGGATACCCTAATCCAGCAAGGTATCCTTGTTCTATTGTACGCCTTTTCTGCATACCATCTGGAGTTGTTCTCTGCTTAGTATTTTCAGTATGTACCATATGTTTTTGCATGAAAATTCAATAAAATATGCATTATACATGAAAAGTGCTGTAGTAAATAAAGGAAGGATAGAATCCAGTCCCCTTTGTGAACGGCAGGGGCCCCAAATCTTCATAAAAGGTTTAGTCTAGTCTGACGTCTGTGCTTTTCTCCAATTTACTGTGTCAGTTTTTAGGAGATGCTCTAATTTAAAACAAAACTCTGCTTTCCTGATGAGGTTATTAGATGTACTTTGGCTGCCCTCTGCTGAGAGCATTGAATAAGACAGAGAAAATGTCCCTTTTCCAATGAAGATAACAGTTGGAGAAATTCTCTGTTCGTCCATATGCTGAGTCGTGTCACTGCTGCTGGTGGTCATCTGTGGTTTGGTGTCTCTCGCTGTTTGTTTGCTGCCTGTCAGAGGGCAAAGTCTTCTGAGCTACAACCCTGTTTGGATTTTAGTGCCCACCACTCCTTGTCAAGGGCCAGGTGGTTTTGTAGACTTATGAAAATGTGGGCTCATGCATTTCCCGCCATGCAATATTAAGCGACATTACACAAGGGGTGGCCACGGGAGGAAACAGGCTTCTCTCCCCAGGCGCTATTGCAATACTGCCGGTGAGATTTGAGCCGTACTTCAGCCCCCTCTACTCGGCTGAGCAATTTGCTGCTGTGTGCCGTTCCTCATCAGGTTTCTTCCAGTGCCATCTCCCACCCCTCTGCAGGCATTACAGCACTAGCAGTTTGCTTTATTTCTATAACTGGGAAAAGGCAAAGGGTTTGCTCCAACAACAACAAGAATAACAGGACTTTGAGTTTCTTGTTATCAAAGTGCTCATGGTCTGCCACACTCTTGTCTTTGGGAAGACACAAGGGTCCTGTGCAGATTTTGGTGCATGCATAAAACAATAGCTCTGTTGTAGCTATTAATGCTCTCTGTAATGCCCTGTTTTTAATACTTCCTAGCAAGTTGATTTATTATTATATCTTCAGCTGGGCTGCGCACCAAAGCATTTTGATGATGAAAGGAATGTTATACACACATTTAATTACTGCCCACATTTTTGTATAATTTTATCATTTACTGTTTTAGATGAGACATCGAGTTCTACAGGAAAAATGCCCAGTAAAAAATAGATGATTTAAAAGCTAATCTGAGATGAGTTTGGCACTTAAATGTGAGAAAATGTAATTGTTCCTTTCTTCCTGCCTTTTCAGATGGTCCCTGATTACCAAAATGTACAAGAGCTCCCTTATCTGGACATGGTGATTGCAGAGACATTGCGCATGTACCCACCCGCATTCAGGTATCTTTTTTTTTCTCCTTTTCTGATTCCACAGGGTAGATCCCTAGCTCTATAAAATGGAAATCTGCTGCTGGAAGACCAATGTGCCCTTGGTATTTGTGCCAACATCAATACTGCTTCTGCATTTGAAAGATATAATGTGGCCTATTGAAGGAAAACTGGCTAATACTGGTATTTCTAAAGCAGTTTTTTACAGTGGATTGGCCAAGATCTCTTCCTCTCCGTTCTTCACATACCCAAGGTTAGAGGATGGAGCCGTTTTGCAGTAGGACTGGCCTTACAAAGACAGATGCTACTGCTTCCATATGTCTTGGGCTTCAGGGATATGGAGCAAAGACCTACCCTAGCCTGTTGGTCATTAGAGCCCTGATCTGTGGAAGGACTGCAGATTCAGAAAGCTGTATTTTACATGTGTGTTTAACTTGGACCCCTACCGTTTTGCACTTAGTACTGTGTTATACTAATATAGCTAAGCTAATGGCTACATCCATTAAATTTTGAAAGTTTTGCCCCAATTCACAAAAGACTAATTTTACTAAGGTATATTGATGAACTGAAAACAAGAGGAAAGGAAATTAGGAAAGTGTTCGATTGACAAATTTCCAAGTGATCACAAGCCTAAATGCAAATGTTAAGAATGGACCTTTTCAAAGCCAGTTGCGCTTCTTCTCATGAAGCCAGGGGAAAAATTCAGATGACTGGAAAGAAGCCAAAGTTGAGCTTGGTGTGAGAGATTTTGAAAAATTTACCCCACTATTGCAAGCACCTTAAAATAAAAAAAGCTTAAAATCATATTATCTTTTATATGTTCACAAAGATTGGAAGTCAAGATTTTTCCATGGACATCTGTGAGATTGTTCAGAGAGTAAATGTCAAAGATACTTACTCTCGGATGAGATGACTGGGCTTTACTATGTTATACATGGTATACAAATGGAAATTGTTTTGCCAGATAAAGCACCAGGGATCTTTGAGTTTCAGCTGAGATGCTGGGAAATAATCAGTGTTTGTCAGATGAGAAACAGAATGAGAATGGAGTGAAGTTGTTCCGAAGTTTCAGTTGGTGTTGTCAGTGGTGTTTACTGATCTGGCTTTTACTCTCATGGATGTGGAATGGACAGGACAGCCCAGTACCTCGGAGAGGTGCTAATTGCCTATGACAAGGATAATGCTGAGTTAGGGAAAAATTCAGTAGCAGCCAAGCTTCTTATAAAATGAGTTGTTTTTTGTAAAAAATGAACTTACTAGCCAGAGAACTTTCTTCCCCAGAACTCATGTTTCCACTATCACCAAATTCATGTAAGGATGAGAAGGATGGCTTGTCAATGTGTTTTTTAGCATGCCAGTGTTTTGTTCCAGGTTTGGAGCCTCTGTTATCTATTTGTCTATGATAGAGAGATGGGTGACAGTGAGGAAAGAATGTGTTCCTGTAATGATACCAGACTGACAGCCCTGAAACTGAAATCTTTGTTCAACTTTTTAGGCACAGCGCAGGGAGCAACAAAGGGAGCTCCTGCACGTTGTCTCACCCCTGTGCTCCCAGCTGGTACCGGGGAGTAGCTCCTAGGCTGAGATAGCAGGGCACCTGCCTGGGTCTGGGCTGGTTTGGGGCCTGTAGCAACCACCCAAGCACCAAAAGGTCTGGATCAGGATCTGCCACCACACATGCACACCTACAGACCATTTTTTTACAAGGTTTACAGACCCAAGCTTGGCTTTGGCAGGTGGCTTTTCTCAGTCGTCTTGTCACAATGAGGTTCCTAAGGACAGTCCTACTCTGCCACCTGTCACCACAGGGTGGGAGGAAAATGCAGTTTTGTTGCTAACGTCATGCCTATCTTTGATGAGTGTATGTGAGCTGAGGTCTTCCAAGGCTTGTGAATTAGCTGTATTTTTGTAGCAGCAACAGAACGCTTAGCCCTAACATTAAAACCGTCCCTTGCTAAGCTTCAGGTGCTGTCCCAATGTGGGGGAGCTTCTCAAATAAATAAACTAAAAACCTATATTTAATTTATTTTTTTCTGAAGGCAAACTAGCACACTCTTTCTGCCTGCTATTAGAGATGACTGATACATTTCATCTGCAGTTTCCATAAAAAATTAGTGTAAAACCAACATTAGCAACAAAATTGCAGTTTAACAGTTAACGTTCTGGAAATCCATAAGCAACCAGAAATGTTTTACTGTGAAAAGGGCAGAAGTTAGCCAGCTGGACAGGAGCTGTGTGCTTCTAAGTGGACATGATTGTAACCTGAGAAGACACCAGCATCAGCAACGGTTGCTGTATTTATCTTCTGGGAAAGTGTTACTCCCAAAATTGCAGGGTCAGTCCAGCTGAAGAGATTGACTTTTATGGTTCCCTCCTGCTGTGTTTTTACCTTTATTAATCATCTGGGATACATGACACTTACTGTTGCAGGTTCACTCGGGAAGCAGCTAAAGACTGTGTAGTGCTGGGGCAGCGTATTCCAGCTGGAGCTGTCATTGAAACCGCAGTTGGACATCTCCACCACAACCCTGAGTTCTGGCCAGAGCCTGAGAAGTTCATTCCTGAAAGGTACGTGGAGTAGTGCTTTCCATTCTTAGGTTGAAGTCCTTATTTGGGCCTGTTCAGATCAAAGGCCTGCCTTAAATACTGTTTCATGTGTTAGGGTGGGCACAAGACTCTAGCCTGTCCAGTGGAGACACCTGATCCTGCTGCTCCTTCACAGCCACAGTCACCTGCTATTCACCCGAAGCAGTATTTCCACCAAGAGGAGCACAGTTTAATTTAGATCATAAAATATGTTATTTCTACCAAATTGGACAAGTAGTGGTAGTGGCACATCCCACAGAAGGTGTAAAGTCTGAGCAAGGTTGAAATGTGGCGCAGGTTTTCAGACCCATTTCCAAATCAGACGCTGCAAATAGTGTCACCTCTGGATGCAGAAATTCTGAAGTGAGATAGCATATTCACTGACGTGGAGCTACATGGGCTCATCCAGCTCCTGGCTGGTTTAGAGCAGCCTTTTCACCTGAGATGTTGTAATGGTGTGGGTACACTGTGAGTGGGGAACCTATCCCATCTCCCACTGGGAATTTGCTCTCTGTCCGTAAATTAGGATCCTGGGTTCTTAGCTCTTCTTGGCAAGACGTAATTTCACATGGAGCATTTATTCTCTTCAACTGAGGGGGTTACCATCAGGTTGTGTTTGTGTACCCTGCCCTCCTTACAGATGCTGAGTTGAGCTTACAGGGGGAGTTTCAGCTGATGTGGTGCTGTGTGAAAGCACAATTTTGTTTTGTGGGCAGCTATATTTTAAGCTGGTCTGTGGGCAGCTGCATTTTAAGCTCCCACTATGTTGAAAAGTCTACTAAGAAAAAGAATTGCATGCTCCATAAAAAACTGGGTGTGACGCAATCAGGCCAGAACTATCTTTGCCAGCGGGACAACACATGTATGGTATAGGTGGGTTTGTCCAATGCTCCTTCTGGAGCAAATCTTGGCATACGCTCTATCAGGCACCTTAGGCCATGAAGAAGAGCAATGCCAGGGTTAGAGAGCCCAGAGATTTTGTTGGGGAGGAATCTTAGCAATAACTGGAAGTCTGGGTTGTTTTTTTTAGCACTACTTATCTAGAAATGCTGTCTTAATTGTTTATTCACCACTTAACAGTAGTATGAAAGTGCATTACAGGGTAAAATGGATAGTGGGGGCTGCAGTCCCCTTGACTCATATGGTGCTGTTTGTAATGTATCTGAGATTAATTCCCTTTCGAAATTTCCCTGAGGAATGAAGCATAATTACTAACACTCTCCCCAGCTTGTATCAGCTGGTAATGTTAGTTAGAATTATAAAATAAGAGCTTAACAAAAAATAAATTAATTCAGCTACAGCCTTTTTTCCCCCTAATATTTTGTTTTGAAATCTGCCTCAGGAATAATGAGGGAGACTTTAAATTTACCAGAATGATATATGGGGGTGAGCAAGACAAGGATTGCATTAACCTGTTTGCATGGGATATGTAACAGTGCTCAGTACATGAACTAATGGTCCTTCAATCTCAAATTACAGGCTTCTGTAGTACTTTGTGCAGTAGTATCCCAATTTTGTTTAGGATATTTAAGCATGGGCATGGTGTTAACAGAAATACACAATATTAGTTTTTTCCAAACCTCAAAATAGCCTGTATTACCTGTCATCACTTTCTACCCTGCATGTGTTCTCTGGGCCTTAGGAGTCTAAAGTTCTTGCAAACTGTATCCAAACAGATAAGAGATTTTCAGGGATGACCCTATACATGAAGGACAGAACCTTTATCCACACACAGAACTGGAAAAGTAGTTCTGTACTACCACAACAGCTCCAAATACCTTATGACATGGGAGGACTATGTAGATTTCAAGGGTAATGCCACCGCTGTAAAGGTTTGCTTATTTTAAGGTACCACTCTGATCAGTGACTCAGCACAGGCCAGGATGCGCCTCACCTTCTTGATTATGCATTGGCCCTAATAACTTGCACTGACTCATACTCTGTACTCTTGTCTGTACATACTCTATCCAGTATACATTCATCTTTGCAGATGTTGGCAAAGATATTTTACTTTTTTTCCTTTGGACTGCTGTTCAAATAGGAATTTTGTTTCCTTCTTTGTGAGAAAAAAAAAAAGCTTAATTTCTAATAGTCAAATATTTTAAAGCTAGCTAGTTGATGCAGATCTGCATACAGACTGCCACATTAATCAGTCTTTCCAATTGGACTGACGTACTTCAGCTCTAAGAACAGAAATGTCTGCAATTCCACTGTCTCCCAACTGGGAACCTAGTCTCTTTGGGTCAAGAGCAGAAAGAAAGGCTGTACTGAATTGTAATAGCTGTCTTCCATGGCCTGTCCAATCCCATCAGATTTCATCTCCCCTTGCAAGCTTCAAAGAGAACTTCCCATTGATCTGCTTCTGTGGTGCACAGCAGGGAAGTGCCATTGCTAATTCTAGTTAGTACACATTGCAGCCCATTAGTTTCCTCTTAGCTGTAATCTCTCCCTCATACATGCAAATGTCTACACAGCTAGCATGTCTGCACCTGAAGTTATCATTCTTCTGAGTATGGTCATTGAATGAAGGCAATTCATTAAAGATAGATTGGAATTAATACTAAAGTCTGTCTGTCCTCTTCTGGAATCACCAGCTGACAAAGGCAGATGACCGTAAGTCAATTATCTGTTTGCTTAAGGGTGTCAGCCTCATCAGGTCATAATCTGTCAGTAGTCCCCTTGACCTGTTTATTAAGACCAATTTAAATAACCACCTTTTGAGATGTAAATGGAAAACATGGAATCAGGAGCAAAAACCATTTCTTGAACCAGTTTCCATCTCTGCACCTTCTAGGTTTACAGAGGAGGCCAAGAAGGAACGACATCCATTTGCGTACCTGCCCTTTGGAGCAGGACCCCGTGGCTGCATTGGCATGAAGATGGGTTTGCTGGAGACAAAAATGACTCTGCTGAGGATTTTGCAGAAGTTTCAGTTTAAGGCCTGCTCAGAGACTGAGGTTTGTACATGCAGAGACTTGAAGGCCATGCTTGTCAACTTCAGTGAGTTGGCAGTGTGTCTTAGACAGGGCAGCTGACATGCCTTTGTGACTTTCTCCTCATTGGAGAAAACTGCTAGAGCCAATTCCATAATAAGGAGCGATAAGAGGCCTGGAATGCATGTTTTAATCAAAATGTGATTTAACCTTTATGATTTTTCCAGCAAAACAAACAGTTACACACCCCTGCCTTGGTGGAGCAACACTGCAGTCAAAATATCTTTATTTATACAGGGTGAGAATGGGTGTAAATCTTTCATGGGATCTCAGCATTTTAGTATATGCCTACTGCTATATATATTGCACCTGGCACTTACTCAGCAGCTCTAGAGTTTACAGAGTTAATTTCTTTCTGTTCAGATCTACAATATACCTGGGCAACCACTGCCTCAGCCTCTGGCTGTAAATTCTATTTAATAGTATACTACCCCAGCTGACTGTAAAACAAGTACTTTACAGCTTCCACCAGTAATCCTGGTATGGATTGGTCCTCCAGCAAAAAATGTCTGTCTGTATGTGGGGATGTTATACACACATAAACAAATACATACAACTGTACCTAAGATGCTCTTTTTTCTTTCAGATTCCTTTGCAGCTGAAATCAAAAGCCACACTTGGACCAAAAAATGGAGTCTACATTATGCTAGAATCTCGCTAAAAGAAAATGTACATCCTGAAACCTTCTGGGATGGGAGCACTTGTTCAGTGACTCACTGGGTATAATTATTTTTCAAAACCTCAGAGAGGTAGGAGCCTAAGTCCCACTGATGGTCAGTAGGTGCTACCTCACTGCTGTCCTGCGGGAGGTCCTCCATTCACTTCTTAAAACTTAATGTGGGCTCCACTGTCATTTGGTGGTTTTCAAATTGCTGTGGGTAGTATCTGTAAAGAAGCATCCCACTTTCACTTGCTTTTCTACATCACATTTCCTTTCACTCATCTTTGAACATGCCTTTTTCATGCTCAAGTTCAATGAATGGAGCAGGTGTTAAGTATAGATTTTAATTACAGTTCATTATCTCACACATCTTTCTCATGCACTTCTAAGTCCCTACTCTAGAAAAAGCCCAAGAGGCACCACAGTTATAGAAGAAGACCTGGGATCCAGTACATTGGATTTTATCCTGAACTCTGCTAAAAATTAAAGCGGAGTCTCCTGCACAATGCTTAACCTATCCCTGTGTGTGTAAAGTGGAAGGAGATGCACCTTCTTCATGCTTTTGAAGTGATTTGAAATATGCTTAGATTAACAATGTGCACTTGGCATATTGCATTGACATGCTTGAAAAGGAATGAAGAGTTCTCCCATTTACCAGTTAAGTTCCATTAGCTAAGACCAAAGAAATGAGGTGGCAGCTGTTTTGCTGGTTACTGAACTGCTGTTGGCAAGGTGGAGAAAAGATAGAAATTTAATGAAAGCAGGAAGACCAGAGGAAATTTAAGGGTATTCAGAAGGTGTTGGTACAACATCTGCTTCACAGCTTTGAGGCCTTCCCTTTCCAAGCATTGCAGCTGGCGCCACCCTTCTAGCTCGTTGACTCAAGGAAATTAAGAGTGCTGCATGCACTAAATGCAAGGGAGTGGGATCCAGGATCATCA
>VZTV01046628.1:0-33684 GCA_013400875.1 Anhinga rufa
CCCCCCGGGGGACGCCGGTGGGCCCGGGGCGGCGGCGCCGAGGGTCGCGGGGGATGCTCGGACCGCTTGGCAAAGACCCCACGGAAGCAACCCCGCCGGCTCGGCCACGATGAGGGTTGGGGGCGCGCAGGGGGGCGCCCGTGATGTTGCTTCACCTGCTCTCCCCTTTCCGTTTGCTAGCGTGTCCCGCCGGACGGGAGAGCGGCCGCCGCAGGGTGCCCACAGCCGGCCTGGCTGGGCGTGTAGGCAGTGCGGAGGATTTCAGAGCTAGCCTCGAAAGTGGTAATTCCTCACTCTTTTCCCCCTCCTCGGCAGCTCGGACTCGGAAGGTAATTTTGAGACCCCTGAAGCAGAAACGCCGACCCGCTCGCCACTAAAGGACTTCAGCGAGCCGCCGCCGGGACCGCCGGAGCCTGAGGCCGACACGCAAGGTAAAGAGCCAGCGGGCACCTCGTGCTCTTCGGCTCTCCGCTCCGGATGCGGAAAGGCAGGGTGGGGTCAGGGAGGAGAAGTCGCTCGCGTCGAATAACGCCTGCCACGGTTCTTGGGGTTAACGGCCTGGGCGGTTCGAACGCCCAGGGCTGCCCGCTCTGCAGAGGGCTCCTCTCTCGCTGGAGCCAAGGGTTGATTTTATTGAATCGCTTCGGAGGGAGGGGGCTGCACTGCAGGCCCAGAAGAGCTGACTTGCTCCCCCTGGCTCGTGCCTACACGGTGCGAAATTGCCATTGCGCTGTTCTGCAACCACCGGTCGCACCCTCCTGCTGCCCCAGAGCCGGGGGGAGAGCGAGGGGCCGCAGAGGTTCTGTGAGCTGCCGGGCAGGGCTGAGGCTGCGCCCGGGGATGCAGAGGCTGCAGCCGGGATGGCTGCAACGGGTTGATGGGGAGGAACCGAGGATGTTGCGGAATCGTTCTGCCGGTCGAGCTGCCCCCTCGCCTGCGGAGCGCCCGGCGCTGCCCGCTGCGGCGAGCGGGCCGGTGGGAGCTGCCCCGCGAGCGCCCCGCGTGCCGCCCGCCCCCGGCTCTTGCGCAGGAGCCGACGCGGTGCCGGGTTTGTGTCCTCGCCCAGCCCCTCGCTGTGGAGGTTGCATCGCGTGGGCGTCTTTCTCCCGGGAGCTCGCGCCAGGTGTCTTTGCTGCGTGGCTGCTGTTACAGATGTAAAAGCCCCACGCTGCTGAAGCCCGTTTCTGGAGAAACTGCGAGGCGCCCGCTGAAAACGCAGGGGGTTCCTTTGCCGGCAGGGTCCTGGGCTGCGGCTGGTTTGTCCGAGCTCCTCCGAGCTCCCCGTTAACCCTCGGCCTTTGGGGGACCAGCTCCCCCGCGTCGTTGTGCCCTTCTCTCCAGGGGGAATTGCAGTTGGTCTCTGTGGCTGAGCTTGGTGTTTATCTCTGTTTTTTTGTTGCTAGGAGGAGGCTTCGAAGCTCCAGCACCTCTGCAGCAGCCGCTGGAGGTTATCGGGGCAGGGAGGAGGCCTCCCCTTTCATCTGCTCTCCCAGCAGAGCAGGGGGACTGGGCAATGTCAGGACGCCCGGGAGCCCCTGGGGTGTCCGCAGGAGGGCCGCCTCTCTGGGCACAGGGCAGTGCGTGGGGGCCAGGAGGTCCCAGACAGGCTGTGCTGAGCATCCTCTGCCCTTGCGAGCCCGACCGCCCCTCGCTGCTGCAGGGCCCTGGTGTGGGACTTGCAGGACTGTGCTTTTCTGGAATGCTCGCAACCGTAGGCTTACTGCTCAGCTGGGCTGCAGAGCGTGCTAGCTCGAGCCAGGAGCCCAAGTACTGCGTGACCTTGGCAGTAACAGGGTGCTGCGGCTCTCCATCTCCTGCGGCTGGGATAGATCTGGGTGCCCATCCGTTCCTGTGGAAAGCACGGGTTTGTTTGCCTTGATGGGGAGAGCGCTCGGTTGATGCTTCTGACAATCGCAGCTCTTGGAATAATCCTCCCCTTTTAAGATGATAGAGGCATCTTTACTTTGGGGGAGAACGTCTGGGGAGGAGGAGAGGGGAGGTAAAGGCTTTCCTAGCAGGTATGGGGATCTTTTCTGCCAGAGCTTCTGCTCAGGGAAGTGCGTTGCCTCCGACTCCGGGGCGTCAGCGGCCCCAAAGCGCGCCTGTGCCCCTGCGTCCTGGGATGAGCCGCTCCTCGGGGCCAGCCCGGCACGGCAGCGAGGGAGCTGGCTGCTCCCGGCACCCCACGCGCAAAGGTCGCGGTGTTGCGGGGCTGAGGGGGTCATCTCCAGCAAAAGCTGTTTTTCCGTGCTGGCTGGTGGAGAGCGGGACGTTGGAGACAGCAGGGCCAAACCCGCTGTGTGACGGCACCCAGCTCCGTCCCTTCCCAGGGCTTCGGGTGCATCTCTTCGGTGTCTCTGAAATGGAGGGAAGGGAGGACCTGGGGGCGGTGTGTGTGTGTGGTGTGCAGAAGGCATCCCGGGGCATTGAATCACCGTATACCTTAGGTCATCCATACGTCAAGCCCTCCTCTTCACAGGGCTGCTTTGCAGCAGCACGTGCCCTTTCGTCTGGCTGCGGCTCGGGAGCAGCAGCGTTAATAAATGCTGCGATCAGGAGGCAACCCAGCGTAATGGCTGCTTGTCAGTACTGAAAGCGCCGAGCTGTCGCGTACGGGGAGAGCTGCTGCCCTGCAGTCGCTGGGGAATAGCTGCTGCCAATGCTGAGGGGGCAGCCGCACGAGCCCGCACCCCCAGGCTCGGGGGGACCAGCAGGAGCACACCCTCCTCTGCCTTGTAGCTGCGGCCTCACCCTTCCTTGGGAATAAGTAGGGTTAGGGAAGCCGTGAGGCAGAAGCTGTGGTGCCGGGGGCTGGCGGCTCTGCGTGCAGCTGCGAGGCGGCCTGGATGCGTTAAACCCCCTTCTCGGGGACAAAAATTCAGCCGGTCCCAGCGCCCTGGGGAGGGGGCTGCGGTTAGGCTTTACGTCCATTCAGGATCATTCACACAGTTTTCCTCTTGCTGTCTCGGATGATGGAGGCTGTAATTCTGTCCCTTTCTTGCTAAAGCTACCTTCAGTCATCTGCCAGAAGGAGATACTGTGTGTAAGGAAATGAGCAGAAGGAACAAATGCGGAACTGTCGGTGATGGGAGCGGGCTCATCGCTGCTACTTCTGTTTGCCTGATGCAGGGCACGTGTTTTCCGGTACAGCATCGTTTGCCGGTATGCTAATTCTTAACAGAATAGATTTAAAAATAGATCAACCGCTGTTAAAAGCGGAAAGCCAAAAGAGGAAAAAAGTCGTTAGCTACATTAGCCGAAGCTGAATGTACCGGCCAGATATCCTGTGCTCAGGCCGCCTGTGTGCGAGCGAGCCAGGGAAGGGAGAAATGCGTGACTCACGCTGTGCACAAAGCATGAACCCAGGCAAAGGCTGCAGATAGTGGAGGGGTTGTTCTCGCCGGCGTTTGGCATTCAGGGCTGCGCAGAGGATCATTGCTGCTTCGCTTGGTTGCTGTATGTGGGATGAAAAGGGCTCGGAGGCTTTGCGTCGCAGCGCTGCTGCTGCCAAGTTTTTCTGATTCATTTAAGGGAGCGAGGGATGATGGCATGTAGGAAAGCTGTTTAGTTAGCCGGTGTTTGTGTTTAATTCCAGCCTAAGGAAGACGAGCGCAACGATTATAATGCACGCGCACAAAGTGCCTATTACTGCGGTGCCAGACTGTCCTGTCTGTACATTTTTCTTTACAGCGAGAACAAAATCTCCATTTTCACTTAGCAATATCCCCTCCGCGTCACTGGCCGGGCCAGAAGCAGGCTTACGCTCCAAGCACAGCTGGTACAACCGCTGTTTTCAGGGATCCGGAGTGCCTGTTATCGATCTGCGTTCGGGATGGATCCTGGAGTCGCTGAGCACGCCTTGCTGCTGGCAGTGTCCGTTTTCATGCTGGGACTAAAATGTCCCCACTTGAAAGGCACAGCGCCAGAGGTGGCGCGGGAGAGCTCGGGGTCACCTTTTCGGGATGCTGCCGAAAGGCGTCCGCTGGGATGCCTGTGAGGAGGGCTGGTCCAAGGGGGAGAGCTGCGTGCGGTGGGTCAGCGTGTGTGGCAGCCTGGCCGCCGGACTGCCTTCCCGTGGGGTCCCGTGGGGCGTCCAGCACGGTTTTGGCCCAAAGGAGGGTTAGGGCAGCGAGGCGGCTGGGGGAGGCGCTGGCTGTTTCTGCAGGCTGGTTTCCCTGGCAGGAGATGTGAGCAGAGGGAGTGCATGCTGAGCCGGCGCTGCGGCTCTCCAGCGTGACTGCACGGGGGTGGCGGGGAGCCGTGCTCGCCTCGGGATGCAAATGCCTGCAGAGGCTGTGGAGGAACAGGGAGAGACGCATGCAGCTTGCCGGGGTCGGGAAGGGCTCCCGGGGAACGGGCAGGGCAGCACCGGGGTTATCACGACGCTTGTGCCCAGCAGGGCCAGGCAGCTGGGGGGCTGGAGCGCAGACCGTGGCTCTTCCCAAGCTCCCCCCGGCCCTTCGGATCACTGGTTTCTGCATCCTGTGTAATCGTTCCCGCAGAAAGGCGCGCTCTGGCCGTTTGGCAGCTGATGGGAGGCTGCGTTGGAGGCAGAGGAAGGGCACAGGGGGAGGAACTGCAGCCGCCTGGCTGGGGCCGGGGGGCTTGGGGCCAGGCTGTCCCCCCCAGCCCTTGCTGGGCAGGAGGACCCACGCGGGGTGGGTTTGCCTGGGATGCCATCGCCTTCGGGACTGCTTTACCCGAGGGGTTTTTGTCCTGCTCTCATCAGCCCGCAGGAGGGGCAGGGGCTGCTCTGCATCCCCGCGAGCAGCAGCCGATGCTGGATGGTGCCCTGGGAGCACCCGTGGTCCCGGCAGGTGCCTGTGGCGAGGGCTCTGCCCCGCAAACCATCGAGCTCTTCCTCCTGGCAGTGCGCTCTGGAGAATTAATTGACCTTGTCGCTTTGCCTGCCTGCTTTTGTCCTCTGCACGGAGCGATCTCGGTGCCAACGCGAGCCCATCCCCGGGTGGCCTCAGCCCCCGAGGCTGCGGTCCTCCGGGGAGGTGAATAGGTGAGCCCAAGAAAGGCTTGAAAATCGGGACTCTGGGGCATCGCGTGAGTGTGCGAGGAGGGCAGGGAGGGGGCTCTCTCAGCAGAGGTGGGCAGGCTCCTTGCCACCCCTTCAGCGCTCATGCCCTCCTCTCGGTTCCCTCGGGCTGTGGCTCAGACGCGGAGCTGAGCGTGGCTGTTAAGTCGCACAAGCGATTAATACCTGTCTCGCAGCCAGAGAAGAGGAAAAAAAAAAAACCCCAGAGCTTGCAAGAAGCACGGTCCTGCTTGAGAAGATTGCCGGAATCGCTGGCGAGCTCCCGAGCTGTCCTTCACCCCCGCCTTCTGCCTCCCAGCGCATTCAGCCTCCCAGAGGGGCTGAGCGGGCCGGCTGCGCTGCGGGCAGCGGGGAGCAGGGAGCGGGGAGCGGAGCTGTCTCGGGTGCAGAAAATGAGTGAATCACAAAACTGGAAGACCTAGGCGGGTGGCTCTTGTAATTTTTGTGAAGAAAGGGTTGTTCTGAGTGATGGTCACATGCACCATCCCTTCTCTCCCTGCCCTGCAGACATCCACAGCAAGGAGGAGAGGCGGTTTGCGTGCCGACTGCTTGTTATTCAAGAAGTAATTACTCGTTGCTTGGGTTAGAAACCAGGATGGGCTCGCGTCTGTGAGAACAGCGGCTGCAAAACCTTCCGGTGGGAATGTGAAATGCATTTAAAAGGTGCCTTCTGCCCTGACTTTGAAGTCTGTTCTTCTATTCAGGGCTGTCTCAGTGAGGTTTAAAACATCTGAGCAACACAGCAAGTGTAATAAAGTGTTCTTTGGGGTCTGTTAAGGAGGTTTTCCTGGTTCCTAGTGTTGGAAAGGCCTGGCAGGCACTGCCTCGGAGTGCTTCCTGGCTGCGCTCCAGGTACGTTTCCACTGGATTTGTGTTTACTGATGCATTTTCTGGGGCAGCAAGGCAGCGTCTATTTGGAGGGAGCTTTTCTGCAGTCTCAGGGAGCTTTTCTGCAGTCTCAGGGAGCACGCAGCCCCTCATGATTCATTTCCATGGCCTTTAGCATCCTGGAGATCAATTATGCAAAACATGAGCCATCAGCTGAGTCAGGGTTGTTGGCTCGATGTCCTGGATTAGCCTGGGGACCAGATATTTGCCTGATTCACTTTCCTTCTCCTGCCAGCCTGTGACTCGCTCCGTCACCAGCAAACGTGAGCTGGTTGCAGATGCCCCGCGACAGGAACAGCCTTTCCAGGGAGACGCGCTCGGGGCCGCGGGCGCGCGTGGGTCTGCGGGAGCTCGGTGTCGGCATCCCCCGGCCGAACCTCCTCCCTGCAAGACGACGGACTCCTCCGTGGCTGCCACCCGTGTGCCGGGGCAGGGCTGCCGCAGCGGAGGGGGACGGGCGGGTTCCCCCGGCACAAGCTCCGCATCACCCCTGCCACTGTTCCCAGCCAGGTTTTCAAACCAGTTCGGTCCTTGGGCGAGCACTGGTTTTGTTCTGCCCTTGGAGGATCTGGCTGGGCTGCATCTCCCCAGAAAGGTGCCAGCGAGAGCTGCAGGGCCTGCACGCTCCCTGATGGGTGCTGAGCACCCCGGCATCCCATTCTGCCTGACCCCGGGAGGCTGTGCAGTCATCCCCGGTTGAGATGTGGGAGAAGAGGTGCAGATGAGCTGAGTGGAGATGGCACCGGGTGTTTGCCTCTTGGGCCTTTGCACGCCTGTGCCCAGGTCCGGGCTCTAGGTGCTTGGTGGGTGTAGCTTTCAGGATGCCTCGGTAGATGAGGAGCTTCCCCATCCCCTGACAGCAAAGAAAAGATTAAACACTAAAAGGATTGGGGGGGNNGGGGGATTGGAGTAATAGTGATTAAGTCATGGATCAGGATTTGTGATTAAGAAACTCTGGCAGCAGCGTGGTGAGCCCGGAACAAATGCACAGGCAGGATTTCTGCAGGCAGAGGTGCAGGCGCGGCGCTGAGCAGAGCACTCCCAGGGCCTGCGCCCCGCTCCCGGCAGCCCCTTCCTGCGGGCTCGCCGCTCTCTGGGGGTCTCGTTGCTCTGCTCTGCCCCCCTTCCTTCCTGCCCCGTTGCCAAATGGGTTTCTGCTCTCTTGGTGCTTCGGCTCCTTGCATTTATGCATTGCAGCGACGGTCCGTGAGCATCGACCACGTGCGGCTGCCGTGCCTGGCGCACGCGGTTTGCAGGGGACCCTCCCGACGGCCGCGCGTCTCCGGCGGTGGCGGAGCGGAGCCCTGGAGCGGGCAAGGGCTGTCCGTACCGCACCGCAGCCCGCGCCGGGCGCCTGTCGGACGGCTGAGGCTCTGCGGGAGAGCGAGGGCTGGGAGCTGGGGGAGAGCAGAAGTGCTGTCCAACCCGCTCCCGCACCTTGGGGTGCAGCGGCCGAGTTCTGGGGAGCAGTTTGCATCGAGCAGCTTCCCTCTGCCTGGGGCACATCCAGCGCCGTGGCCCTGGCACCAACCGCCTGCGGGCGGCTGACCCCCAGATCCCCTCTGCAGCCTGTTACATGCTTATTCATGAAGCACAGCATCCCCTCTGCAGCCTGTTACATGCTTATTCATGAAGCACAGCATCCCGTTCCCATTCCCCCTGGGGGCCTGCTTAATCACGTTTTGTGGTGTTTTCTCATGTCATGCTTCCCTGAATTCCTCTTGGTAGTTTTTAACACTCCACCACCCAGGTGAGCAGCGACCCCCCGTCGCTGCCGTTCCCACTCGGATGTGAGTGTTTCTGCCCTGGGAGCAGCCGCCCTGCTGTCCGGCCGGCCGGCCTCTGGCCCTCGGGATTGTCGCTGGGCTCTGCGAAGCCCCGCTGGGCTGCCGCCACCCGGGGTGGGAGCAAGCGGTGGGGAGAAGGAGGGCATAAACAGAGATGTTGGTAGGTCTGCCGGCGCGGCGCAGACGGCGCCTGCCCGCCGGGGCTCGCCCTCGGCGTGCAATTTATGTTCGTTTTCTCCGTTGTGTTCACGGCTTCAAATATTACAGAAAGTGCTCGAAGCTGGGGTTACGCAGTCGTGCTGGCAGGTGGGGAGGCTGAGCCTTGGGTCGGTCGGACCCCCTGACCCTGGAGCAGCCGTGAGGAGGGGAGAGAAAACCTTCTGGAAGGGGGTGCGCAGCAGGCGGGGTGTTTAACCAGCTCCTTTTATCTTTTCAGAGCCCAGCGGCCATGGTGACCTGCTGGTAGGGGAGGCCCGCCAGGACAGCTCGCCTGGGAAGCACCCCAAAGATGAGGCTCAACTGGAGATCGGAGGCACTAAAGCCAACTCGGATGGTAAAGGGGAATCCAGCCCCGAAGACTCGTCCCTGACAGAGCCGCCAGCTGAAAGCCAGGCCCCAGCTGCGCTGGGAAGCGGGGCCGGCGCTGGCTGCACCGCCGTGCCGGCGGTGGCCCCGGTGCCCCATGCGAGCAGAGCCGCCCGGGAGCAGGTCATGTCAGGAGAGGACGTGGCGGCCGCCGGCACGGGGCTGGTGGAGCCGAAGGCTGATGTCCTGGCCCAGGAGTGCTCGTCCAGCTGGGGCCAGCTCGGGAGCGGGAAAACACCTTCGCTGGGGAGGAAAACAGAAGAAACCACAGAGGAGACCCCGGTCTGCCAAGCATCCTACCAGTTCGACCCCGAGCAGTATGACGAGAGCGTAAACCCCTTTGTGGTAGGGGGCTGCCAGCTGCAGAGTTCCCCGCCAGCAGCCCCGCGCTGCCTCCCCCATCCCGGCGAGCTGCAGGGGCACCCAGCCCCGGAGCCCAAGGAGCAGGTCCTGAAACCCGAGGTTGATTGTACGGAAGGGGGAGAGAGTGCGGAGGCCAGGAGAGCAGCTCCCAGGAAGGGCAGCAGGATCCCAGCCAGCAAGCTGACGCCGAAGAGACACCGAGACCCCCCCAAGAAACCAGCCGAGGATGCAGAGAGGGGTCCCACGGAGCCGCCGCCTCCCCGGGGCTCCCCCCGGCAGGGTCCCGCGCTCTGGGACAGCCCGGGTCTCAACCCCTTTGGTGACAGCTCAGCGCTGCAAAGCTCGCTGACTCTCCCCAAGGGCTCTTACCAGTTTGACCCCAATAACTTTGACTCCATGGATCCGTTTAAGCCCACCAAGACCCTCTCCAGCACCGCCGCCAACTCCTGCCCCACTGCCGATAACAGCCTCAATGAAATCCTCGAGTCCCAGACGCTGGAAGTGCAGGACGATCTCATGAAAGGCAGAGACTCCCCAAAGAAGCCCAAGTCGCGCCTGATAACGTGAGTGCTGGTGCGTGCGGCGTGGGCAGCCGGCTGGGGGCTGGTAGCCCCCTCCGTTCCCCCGTGTGTGGCAGAGCAGTGGTGGTGGCAGTGCTGGTGGTGCTCCTGCCCCCGTGCCTTCTGAGCGAGCCCGAAATACCAGCGTGCACCTCAGGTTCTGCTGCCGCCCCGGCTTTATCGCCCCTTGTCTGGCAGCTCCCCTCTCCCTGCCGGCACCCCGGTCCCTCAGGGACGGATGGGAGGAAAGGGACGGGTGTCCCAGAGTGGTCCCGGTGTCCCGGGTCCCAGACAGAGCGGGGAGGGCTGGATCGGGACCCGCTTTGCAGAGTCACCTCTTTGGAAAGCCCCTCGGGGCTCCAGCTCGTGGGGTGGAGGTGCAGGCGCTGCAGGGCTGTGGAGGCAGAGCACAGCTGTAACGGAGGCTTGGGCTTGCAGGGCTTGCCGAGCACACGCGAGGGTTTGTAGGTCTGGAGCTTGCGAGTGCAGGTCTGGTTAATCAGATGCTGCTGGGACACTTTGTGAGCTGCCACTGAATTTTGTAACGGGAAGAGAATAGAGGTTGAACGGGCAGGTTGTTTGTTGCTTTTATCACATCTGTGCAGGCGGTAGGGAGCTGCTTGTCCCTTGCTGAACTATTTAAGCGCATATTTAGTTCCTGAACTGTGCTATTTAAAACCCTCATGGAAATGGTGACGTTTCCTAGTGCCTCCTGGGAATGCAGGCAGCATTACCCTCCTCCTCTGGGGCGAGGTTTAACGGCTAAACCTTGCTATTTTCTTGGTGTTTCACCTGTTGTATCACAAATGTCCTCAAACCTGTGCCTGGGCAGCGCTGAAGTCTCAGCCTCATGTTTAAGACAGCCGCTGCTGAGCCGGGCTTGGCTGTACCTGCCCTCCCTCCGCAGGCCCTCTGAGCAGGGAAGGGAAGCAGAGGGGATATTGCACGAGGGGATAATTGCCCAGCCAATTTTGGGTCCTTCCACTATAATTTGCGATTGCACTTAACACGGGTAATTGGAACCCTTTGCAGGGTTAAGCAGGAAATCAGCTTAAAAGGGGAAATTTTAGGAGCACAAGTTTGTGGCTGGTTTGACAGTAAAACCAGAACAAGCCCTCACTCTGCTAACAAATTCTCTGGTGGCAAAACTAGAGAGTGGGGTTTTACAGAGAGAGCAGATAAGACCTAGCAGGCAAAAATAAGGGTATGTTGGACGTTTTCCTTTAGCAATATCTGCAGAGTGTGATACAGGCTTTTTAAGGGTCGGCGTTGCCGTGTGTGACCGCGGGCGAGCAGGAGCTGGCGGGGAGGGGAGCAGCGGGGAATTTTCAGGCTCCCTCTCGGTCACCTCGGAGCAGCCCGGGCTGCCCCGGGCACTCGCCTCCCCCGGCAGCGGGATTTGTGGTTGAATCTCCTCCTGCCTCTGCAAACAGCAAATGCAGAATCGGAGCGCCTTTCATCTGTGTGTTCCTTCCAAAAAGACAGAGCTGGGCAACTCGCTGTGCTTCTCCAGATGAGTTAATATCCAGGCCTTTTCACACGCTCTTCTTCTCTCCATCTGTCTGTCTCTCTCCCTGCCCATGCTTTGGTGCATCAGGACTACTGAACAAGTGAAATTTCTCTGTTTTCTGTTGTAAGTACTCTCTTCTGTATCTTTCCTCTTTTCCTTTGCTGGTTTTTGTCCTCTCTCTGGGTGTGTGCTGGCCCCACTCGTCTCCATGGCATGCAGGCTCCTTCTTGCCCCTTGACTCGTGCTCTCTGCTGTCTGATTTGTGTCCCGCACCTCCCAGGCCGGATCCCCGGGGCGGCTTAGCCTGGCGAGTGCCTGGGGCGAGGGAGGAGAGGAGAGCTGCACCCCAGGGTGCGCCCGTGCTTGCTCTCGCAGCATGCCGACTCACGCCTTTTAATGACCTACAAGTCCTCGAAACCAGTGCCTCGGCTAACGGGGGGGGGGGAAGCAGGTGTCTGGGCAATCCAGGTCCCTGCAAAGATGGGTAGGTTTTAGCCCTGAAGATGTGTCCTTTACCCCCTCCCATGCAAAACCACCCGGGAGGCAGCTGCTGTAGAGGGGTGGAAAGCATCAGCTGGGAGGCGAGGGAGTCGGGGGCCATCTCCTGTGGCTCCGGGATGTGTCAGTCTCAGGGGAGCTTTGCCATCACAGCCGGCTCCAGACAGGGCTCTCTTTAGATCTCTGGTGGTTGCCAGAGCTGATTTGCTCATGGCTCTGCACTGAAGCATCCCTCCTGTGCCCAAAGCTGGGGCAATGGAGCCGGTCTGCCAGATTCCGGATGGGTTGGAAAGCCCGACTCGACTAAGGCAGCCTTCGTTTGCTGCCCTGCGACCTGTGCTGCTGCAGCGGGGCCGTGCTGCAGCCCCGGCACGAGCAGCCCCGCGGTGGGACACCAGTGAAATATCGAGTGCCCCGTGCTGTGCACCCCCGGGGCTTGCTGCTGCCCCGCTTCCATCCCGCAGGCAGGGCGCGCAGGAGGGACCAGGCTTGCCCCCATTTCATCTCCCGGCGGTGCTTGGTGTCTCTTGCGGCTTGCCAGCGACTCTGGGCTCATCTGGCCTCTGCTCTTGTGTGAGGGGAGTCAGAGGAAGGAGCGCGCTGGGCATAGTTCCTGATCTTATGTCATCCGTCCCAATGCCCTTCTTGTCCGCTTAGTGCCGCCTGCCGTATGCACGAGCAAAATTACAGCTGGGCTCAAGCACCGACATCTGTGTCTCGGCCGAGAACTGGTCTGCCTTTTTACAGCACGATGTTCAACAGCAGATGTCTGTCCCTCCGTGCAGGACCCGCAGCCTGGCGGGTCTGCCCACGCATCAGGCAGGCACGCAGGCGGCGCTGCCCGCGTTCGGGCTTATCCAGCTGAAAACGCTGGTAACGCCGGCACGGGCGGCTGCGTGAGCCCTGGCCTCGGGGGCTGTGGGGCAGAGCCGGGGCCGCACGCCCTGGCTGTCCTCTCCCCGTTTCCCCATCCCCTTGAATTACAGAGCTCTTGTCTTGGTGTTGGTGTGGGAGGTCAAACCAGGTACCGGACGGTGCGATAACGCCGGCCCCAGGAGATGGTGCGGAACAGAGAGGTGGACAAGGGCACGGTGAGCTGCGCTTTAGCTGCTCACATTAGGGCATGATGGAGAAAACCAGCCAAGAGCAATTTTTTTCAGTCTGACTCAGGTGCGCATGTTAGCGTGCAAATAAACTTCCCACGTGCTGTGCCACGCTGTGCTCTGCTGGCGCACGTGTGTGATGGGACAGGGAGGCTGGGGCGAAGCGGGCGGTGGCAATTCTCTAGACCTCGGTGCGGCTCACGGCAATCCCGCTCGAGCCTCTGCCCCGTCCCTGCGGCGGGGAGCGCCGGGTCTGGAGGTGGAGATCCCTCCCCACGTATCCGTAGTGGGCTCCAGCTTAGCAAATATCTGTCTTCGGCGGGGTTTGGCCATGGCAGCGAGCCGGGGGAGATTGCTGAACGCGGAGTGAGAGGGCGGTGAGATGCAGGAGGGGAGCTCGTGCTGGGATGCACATCGTCTCGTCGCTGACTCCCTCGGGCTTTGGTGACACGGGCCCAGCGCTGCTGGGGCTGGTCCACAACTGTCCCTCCGGTGCCTCGAGCTGATTCAAGACGCGGATGCCCGGTGTGTCAGGATGCGGCTGTGCCCGCAGTCCCGCGCAGCCCAGCTCCGGCATGGTGCATTTCGAGGAACACAGGAAAAGCCCCAGGGAGAGCGGCCTCGCTGGAGGGCATCCAGCCACAGGACCACCTGCAAGAGCAACCTGGGCTTAACCTTCTCCTACCTGCAAGGCCTTTCTCCTTGGGACGGCGTTTGCGTCTGGCAGAGGGAGCGTTCAAGGCACAGTGGGCTGCCCTGGAGCTTGCCGGCAAGCCAAGCAGAGCTCTCTAACCAGCAGCCCTCTGCCCTGGCCGTGCGGGTCTGACCCACGTGGGAGACACATGGATGCTGCGGAGATGTCCCAGACAAACCTCCAGCTGCAGGGACAGGGCATGAGGCAGCCTGCAAACGGTTCCTTCCTGCAGAAAATCAACGTGCTCTCAGCCCTTGGGATGCCATCGCGCTGGACGCACAGGGCGAGGGTGCAGCAAGGGAAATCTTTCTTTGCCAGCTCCTTGGCGATTGCCTCTCTCGCCGTCAGCACCTCGGGGTCCTTTCTCTGATCCTAACCTTCAACAGGAATAAACACCTCAAAGACAAACCCAGTTGCTCTGTAGTCGTGTGTTTTGTTTGCTCGCTCCTTCTGTTCGTTCCAGATAGCGCCTCGATATTTCACTGGTGAGTGGGGTTGCTGGCACGCGGCGGGGTGCAATGCTAGCGCTGGGGCTGCCTCCCCTTGCTTGGGCTGTCTCGCACGCGCCCCCGCCTCCTCCCCACGCCGCCCGCGCCAGCCCGCGCCTCAGCCGGCCGCTTCTCTCTCCCCTGCAGGAGCGGCTGCAAGGTGAAGCAGTACGAGACGCAGTCCCTGGCCCTGGACGGTTGCGCTCAGGTACGCGGGATCCGACCCCGGGAGCTGCTGGCTGGGCGCGGGGTGCTCGGGCGGTGGCGTGGGGAGAGCTGGGCTGGCTGAGCTTTGGGCTGGCGTGTGCTTGCAGCGACGCCTGGCCAAAGGGCCGGCTCCCTGAAAGCAGCAGCTCGCAGTCGTGGGGAGAACGCCTTCCCCGTGGGCGCTTTCCGGTGGGCAGGGAGGGAGGAGAGCCGTGCGTGGTGCTCGCCCCCAGCGCGAGCGTGTCCCTGGGGGTTTCCTGGCCAGCAAACGCTCCCCGTTTCCCACGTGGTTCATCAGGGACCGTGCCTGTGCAGTATCTTGGCCCTGTCCCCCGCGTGGGCCAGAGCAAAGCACCGAGCTCTGCGGTCGGGCTAATGGATTTTGCTGGTTAATCACTCCTGTCCCCGGCACCATGTGTTCCCTTCTGCCAAGGAGGTGGTGGGGAGCAGCTTGTCGGTGGATGCTAAGCCTCCCGTGCTTTCCACGCACTGTCCAGGCAGCCTGGATGCCTGATCCCCATGGATTAGCTCAGTCCTGCTTAACCGCGTGCCTTGATCCTGCAGGATGAAGGACCGTTGATCTCAGAAATCCCAGATATTGCAAATCGGGATGGACATGCCACCGACGAGGAGAAGCTGGCCTCCACCACCTCCGTGCAGAAACCGGCCGGGCAGGAGAAGAAGGGCGAGCCAGAAGATGACCTGGAGTACTTTGAGTGCTCAAACGTTCCTGTGCCGGCGGCAAAGCATGGCACGGAGGCAGGTAAGGAGCGTCCCTGCTGCCTCTGGCTCTGGAGGTGCCCCGTGCGTGCACTCTACAGCCCCTGGCAATGAATTGTGCTGTTGAGGCTTCACCACAGTTTATTTACGCTGCCAGGGCTAAAGGCTGCCGCAAGTTATAATGAAACCTCCAACTGCTTATCTGCACTGTTTCTATTATGGAAAAATCATGGTCAGGCTGTTTTTAGGCCCTCTCGGTACAAAGCCCTCTCCGCACGGCCTCCGTGGCGCTGCGGTAGGACGTGGCTCGGGCTGGCGAGGCTCCCTGCCTGTGGCAGTCGTTGCCCTGCAGCCGCGCTGCAAGTGCCCGCCGGACACCGGTTTTCACCAGCAAGCCGAGACGAGCCGAGGGCTGAGCCGAGCAATCGCACGCCGTTCGGCCGGGATGCTCCCGGTTCGTGTCCTGCCTCCCGGGTTGCAGGGTGCCCGGCTCGAAGCCCGTGCCAGGAGCAGAGCTGCCGGGACTTGGTGTCCCCGCACAAGGGCGGTGGTTGGCGGAGATCTCCGTGTAGCTACAGAAGACCTCCGCTAACGCTCCTGGTGGCATTTTGCTGTCAGTCTCCTATGTAATTAGCCTCTCTGACCAATCCATTAAGAAATAATTAATGGCCAGGCAACACGACACTTAATCAATAGCAAAGTTATAGGTGCGAGCAGGAGAAATCACCTCACAGAAGGTTTGCAGCTCTCCCCTGTGTGGGTACCCATTAATCATTTCCCCTGAATGCTGTGCGGAGCTGCCAGCTCTCGGGAGAGGAAAACAGCCCTTTGTCTCTAAAGGGAGGAACAATGTGACAGTCAGCAGAGAGGCTGGGAGGTTTTATTTATTGCTGCTCGTCTCAGAGGGCCAAGCAGGGCTGCACAGGCTCGGTGCTGGCTGCAGGGATGATGCTGTGAGCTGTGCAAGCAGCTGCTGACCAGGGCACAGGGATGAATGGGGAGGAACTAGGGAACCCGCAGTCACAAGCGTTACCTTGCCTCCTTCCTTTCCTAGCTGGGCTCTAGCGTTACCTTTTTTCTTTGCCCAGTTAACACATGAGTAGCCAGTCATGTCTGCAGTTGTTTGAGTGAGGCTCATAAATTATCTCCCGTGCTATGTGAGATGGCAGGGTGTCCCGTGCACAGCAGGTGGGAGGAGATGGCTTTTATCTCTCTGCTGCTGTTAAGAATAGCAGGGGCCATGTGGGAGCTCCTTGGGAGGGCGTTGGGCCCAGTTGGCGTGGGCTGAGGCTTGTGCTATTTGGGGTAGCCTGAGCAGCTGGGCTTCATCCCAGGGATGCATCCTGCCCGGGCCGGCCAGCAAAGTGCAAACTGACCCGTGCATCTTCATTCCGCCTCCTCCTCCTCCTCCTCCTCCTCGGCCCCCCACGCTCCCTGGGAATGGCTGGCGCAGGTGGCAGCTGCGGGGACACGGGCACGGGGCTGAGCTGCCACCAGAGGGGAGTGTTGGTTCCCACTCCAGGGAGTGCAGGAGGGGAGGCTGGCAGGGGTGCAGGGTGCACCCTCCCTGCGAGGGGGGGAGCGGGGGCAGGGGTGCAGGATGTGTTCTTCCTGCGAGGGCAGGAGCCGGGGCAGGGGTGCAGGATGTGTTCTTCCTGCGAGGGCAGGAGCCGGGGCAGGGGTGCAGGATGTGTTCTTCCTGCGAGGGCAGGAGCCGGGGCAGGGGTGCAGGATGTGTTCTTCCTGCGAGGGCAGGAGCCGGGGCAGGGGTGCAGGATGTGTTCTTCCTGCGAGGGCAGGAGCCGGGGCAGGGGTGCAGGATGTGTTCTTCCTGCGAGGGCAGGAGCCGGGGCAGGGGTGCAGGATGTGTTCTTCCTGCGAGGGCAGGAGCCGGGGCAGGGGTGCAGGATGTGTTCTTCCTGCGAGGGCAGGAGCCGGGGCAGGGGTGCAGGATGTGTTCTTCCTGCGAGGGCAGGAGCCGGGGCAGGGGTGCAGGATGTGTTCTTCCTGCGAGGGCAGGAGCCGGGGCAGGGGTGCAGGATGTGTTCTTCCTGCGAGGGCAGGAGCCGGGGCAGGGGTGCAGGATGTGTTCTTCCTGCGAGGGCAGGAGCCGGGGCAGGGGTGCAGGATGTGTTCTTCCTGCGAGGGCAGGAGCCGGGGCAGGGGTGCAGGATGTGTTCTTCCTGCGAGGGCAGGAGCCGGGGCAGGGGTGCAGGGCGCACCCTCCCTGCGAGGGTGGAAGTCAGGGGGCAGGGGTGCAGGATGTGTTCTTCCTGCGAGGGCAGGAGCTGGGGGCAAAGAAGCCTTTTGGGAGGGGAAGCTCAGGGGATGTAGAGACTCGGGGATACCCCTCTGCATCCCAGCAAATCTGCATGTGCCGCCAGGGTCTTGTTTCCAGGTAACGAAAAGGTTGTGTTTCCTTGTCTTTAGGCTTTGAAAAGGAGATTTCCAAGCAGATGGAAAAGGATGGGCCTGGCATCTTCCCTGTGAGTGCCTCTTGCTTCCTCCTCGCTCGCCCGCAGGGAGGCTGAGGGTGGCTCGGCGGGGCTGCGGAGGGCTGATGCTCCTGCCCCGCCGCTGCTGCCTGCCCCGCCATGCAGTGGGGTGGGGGGACGCTGCAGCAGACGCTGCTGCTAATCCCAGATGTGCTACCAAAACCTCTCTGAAATGAGTTTCTTTGGGAGCTAAAATTCTCGAAAAGCCCACGCAGAGACTTGATAAAAATAGCAGCGGCTTTCTGGCAGGCCAGGAGGAGCCTGGCAGAGGACGGCTCCCTCCTGGGTGGGTGCTGCTGCTCATGGATGAGAGGGAGAGGTGCTGGGGACGGAGCAGGGCTGGTGAGGAGCCAGGGCTGCGGCCGTGGGAGGGCTACGAGAGCAAACACTGCATTTAGAAGTGGCTGAATGACAGTGCAAGGGCAGAGGAGATCATGGGGAAGGGGTGAGCTGCAGGACAGGGGCTGTGCCTCACGTGGAGGGGTCTGGGGCTGGCTCTGATGGTGGTTGCTGCCTGTGCCTTCTACAAGGGATCCTCAAACGCTGCTTTCAGGAAGGCAGCTGGCAGCAGAGGCAGGGGAATTAATGAAAACAGCCCTGGCTCTGCAGCCAGCAGTGACCCTGGCACCCCGGCATGGCACATCTGCACAGGGCCACCCCTGAAGTGCCCCGAGGAGCCATCGGAGTGGCCCTGAGAGCCCTCCACTGCAGGGGGGACCCCGTCCCAGCTTAGCTGCCCCTGGCCAAAGCTGCTCGTGGTGGCAAGCAGATGACAATGAGATTAGCGACATCAGCAAAATTAGCTTCTCTGAGACAGATTTAACTATGCTAAGCCCCACAAGGACATTAGGCAAAGTGAACCCTTTGTTTGGTGCTGGGGAGAGCGTGGGCAGGCTCTGCTCTGGCAGACGAGCCGGGGTCGTCCCAAAACCAGCATGGGAGGATTTGCTGTGGGGCAGGCGGTGGGCAGAGGCACCTGCAGGCGTTCAGGTGCGCGCCTGCCTTTGGGAGATGCTGTGGGAGGCTGCTGCCAAACCCACCCGGGGCTGAACCTCCCCAGTGTTAGGCTGCCCGGACCCAACCCTGCCCCCGGGGCTGGCTCCTGGCACCCACCATCACTTGCCCGCTGCTGCTACGGGTGGCAGAGCCGTGAGAGCCTGTGAAGGGCTCGCTCGTGCTCGAACCTGGGCAGCGGTCGAAGCGCAGCAGGGGAGAGAAGTGCTTTAGTGCTCTCGTTTCCAAAACACAGCAAAAGCAGACTGCCTCCTCCGAAGCACTTCTCTATTTATGGCCCGGCAGCCCGTTCCCAAGGAGATGGCTGCATGGGCCGTCACTTCGGCTGGGATGATAAAAGGAGGAACAGGCGGCGGGTGGAAGCCTCGGTTTGAAGGAATGCTTTTCTGGAGGCCTTTCAGACTGCAGGAACCCCCCAGGGAAGGGCTGGGGCTGGCATCCAGGCAGGACTCAGGCACCTGGGTCACGGGGCTGAGCTCTCCCCCCGTTTGGTCTCTGTGGCTGCAGCACTGGTGGAAAGGAGCTGGACTTGGGGGGGACAAAGCAGTGAGCGATGGGGGTACCACCACCTCGTCCCTCGTAGGAGCACCCATCGTGGAAACAGGAGGGTGCTGGGAGCCCTGCATGAGCACCTCCGATTTGGGAGCCCTCCCAGACCGCTGGGGCACTGTGGGCTGAGCAGGGCTGTCCCTTGGGAAGGGGATCAAGAGCAGCCGCAGAGCTGGGTCAGCCAGACGCTGCTCTGCAGGGAGGTGAAGCCTGCTCCCCCCGCCAGCTCCCCTGTGTATTCGGGGCCATCAGCAAGGCCCAGCAAATAGCCCCGCAGCTGCTGGCGGCGGTTTGGATGCATCAGCTGCAGCGACATCCCCACCTGTCCGGGAGGTGATGGAGACAGGCGGCCCGGACCCTCCCAGACCCTCTGCACGTGGCTCACAGTCAGAAAGCATCCTCCAGGCTGGAGAGAGTTCAAAACCAACCATGGGGAAAGCGAAGGGATGTTGTCAGGTGTGAGCACATCTCTGCTCAGAGCTGGGTCTCCTTCCAAAGTGGGCCCCCTGCTCTGTCTGCCCTTTGGGATGCCAAGCCCCAGGGCAGCCCCTGGGCGTCCCGCAGCGCAGCCCCAGCTCCCGACAAGGGACTGGGCAGAAAATGCACTAAAATCCCCATGGGGGCTCTGCCCGGTGTCTGACGCCGGGCTCTGAGCTGTCAGTGTGTGCACGTAGGGAGGTTCGGTGCCTGAACAGAGGCTGATAAAATGGGGGAGAACACCCCAAACAAGAGAAGGAGGGTGAAAAGAAAACCCACGCAGCATCCCAGCTGGGTAATTCCCCCCCAGGGCAACCCCGGGCTGGGCTCCATGGACAAGTCACCTGCGGCTCTCACCAGCATGAGCAGGAGCGAGAGTCCCCTGGACAGCATCTGCCTCAGTGAATCGGAGAAGACGGCTGTGCTCACACTCATCAGAGAGGAGGTAAGGGCCAGGGACCCCATCTCCCAGGGCACTCCCCAGCACAGCAGCCGCCCGGGGCTGCCCCTCACCGGACCCCCGATGGCTGCGGCTGCAGGGGGCAGCGGGGGCATCGCTCTGCTCTGCCTGGGGAGGGTTTGGTCCCCTGCACATCGCAGGCGTGGGCAGCAAGGGAAACCACCTAGAGCGCGTCCCAAGAGTCCTGTGTCTGCTGCAACCTAGATAATCACAAAGGAGATCGAAGCAAACGAGTGGAAGAAGAAATATGAAGAGAGCCGCCAGGAAGTCTTAGAGATGAGGTAAAAGCCTTCTCCTCGCACGTTTGCCTGCCTGCTCCCCTGCACAGTGCGCCCCACGCTCTGTGTGTTCCCCGCTGGGAGGTGGGCTAGCGGGGCGGTAATGGGATGATACGGCTCGGCATCGCCAGGGTGGGACGTGTTTGGAGACGTGTACTCTTTGTGCCTGTGCTGTGTTGAGCCTGCCGCGTTCTTTGTCGCCGGAGTAAAATCCCGTTAGCTGCGCTGGCCCGAGCGGCGGCAGCTGGAGGGAGGTCTTGGCGTAGAGCAGCGGTGATGGGCGCTGGAGCACCAACAGCTGGGGCGCTGCAGACAGGCTGCTGCTTGGGTCGCCTCTGTGGTGTGGGAGGGGGCGGCCCCGGGGCAGTTTGCTGGCAGCAGAGCTGTGTCTGCAAAAGAACCTGCTGCCTCTCACCTGCTTTTTTTCTCCCTTCCTTCTAGGAAAATCGTGGCTGAGTATGAGAAGACCATTGCCCAGATGATAGGTAAGGTGCCGTCGCCTGGCCGGGCACGCGGGGCAGGGAGCCGGCTGCCGCAGCCGTCCCCACTCGGTCACTGTGTCCCCGCTGTTTGTTCTCCATCACAGAGGATGAGCAGAGGACAAACATGACGTCTCAGAAGAACCTGCAGCAGCTCACGATGGAAAAGGACCAGGCTCTGGCAGACCTAAACTCAGTGGAGAGGTCCCTGTCAGATCTCTTCAGGAGATACGAAAACCTGAAGGGCGTCCTAGAAGGCTTTAAGAAGGTCCTTGCCTTGGTTCCCCCTTTCTCCCTGCAGCCCTGGGTGCAGAGTTCCCGTGCAGCGTTGGCCCCACCTCGTCCCGTGCTGCAGCACCATGGCTCTCCCGTCCCACACGGTGCTGCCTCAAATGCGCCAGCCCTGGCTCAGCGGATGGCTCGCCTGCTCTCCTCTGCCCGCTTTCTGATAAATGAGCAAAAAGGCTTTCAAGTGCCAGGGGAAGCTAGCGCGGGGAGCCGGCCGCTCTGGGGAGCCGGCGCTCTCCCGCTGGGCTGCCGGCAGTGGAGCAGCGTGCCCTGGGCAGAGCTGCGGCCAAGGGAAGGGCAGGTGCCAGGCAGGGCAAAGCGCCCCAAGAAGCCCTGCCTTGATTTACACACCGCTTTCCCATGCTGCCGAGCTGGATAAGGGGCTCCAGCACAAGGGAGAAGCTGATTCTATTTAAAGCCTGTTTTTTTTACACTCGGAACAGGATATATCATCCCATCAGAGCAACATCTCTGTGCTCAGTCCCAATGCAGATGGATGTACTTTTTTTTTCCAGAATGAAGAAGCTCTGAAGAAGTGTGCTCAAGATTATTTAACCCGTGTCAAGCAAGAAGAGCAGCGGTATCAGGCCCTGAAAGTCCACGCAGAAGAAAAATTAGACAAGTAAGGTCATGCATAAGAGTGCTGGGCATGCTGAGGAGCTTTCTGGGTGCTTGAAGACCTTGTAGGGCAGTGTTTCCATTTGGCTTTCCTGAGGTTGGAAGGCAGGAGCTTATTGATGTGAAAAGCTGCCTTTTACAACCTCAGGCTTAAGTGACTTAAAATGGCTGTAAGTAAGCCAGAACAAATCCCTGAATGGATTCTCTGATCTCTGCTTAGTTTTTTTTAATGGAGAAACTGAGGTTCATGGTCTATTTACAGTCACTTAACAAGTTCCCATGTTTCAGAGGGCTCATGTTTGTGGTGTGCAAAGGGGTCATGCAGCTACCAAGGCTCAGCTGCTAAGCAGTAGCTCCCCAACACACGGTAGCCCTGAGTGAAGTGGGTTTAGCTTCGCTCTCAGGAAGGAGAGTTTCCATACGGGAGTTTGGAGGAGCTGAATTAATCCCATTTCATGCAGGTTTTCCTTATGGGAAAACCACCTCTGATGCATCCAGGCAGGCAGGAGCTGGGCTCTGCCAACACCGCGTGGTCTAACGTGCCACGGTGCCCAAAGGGGTGACCGCCGTCCCCTTCTCTCCGAACCCCACTGCAGAGCCAACGAGGAGATCGCCCAGGTGCGCACGAAGGCCAAAGCGGAGAGCGCGGCGCTGCACGCTGGGCTGCGCAAGGAGCAGATGAAGGTGGAGTCCCTGGAGAGAGCCCTCCAGCAGAAGGTAACGTGCCCGCCCTGCCTCCTCTGCGCGCTGGCTTTGCTCTGGCTTTGCGGGATTTGCTGCCCTGGGCACCCTGTGCGCAGCTGTGTCCTCCCGAGGAAGGAGGCAGGGGCTCTGCCCAGGCGCAGGCACGGCCGCGCGCAGTGACGTGGCTGCCGGTGCAGGGCTGCCGTGCGTTTGGCTGTCTTGCAGCATGGGCTGAGCTCGCTCACGTGTGCCCGCTAGCAGACACGTGGGCTGAGCGGAGCCTGGTGGGCTGCAGCGGGGCAGCTGCGGGTCTCTCTGCGGCTCCAGGATCTGCTGGGGATGAGGAGGGGTGACCCGGGGGTCCCCACGGCACCTGGATGATGCAGAGAGGAGCTTTGGCAGGGGCAAGTGTGGGATCTGGCTGCCCCTTCCTGCCCTGGCTCGGTGGCAGATGGGCCCGGGCGTTATCCCCCATCTGTGCCGCCGCAGGGGTCCTCACGGTCTGCTTTTCTTCCAGAACCAGGAGATTGAGGAACTGACCAAGATCTGTGATGAGCTGATAGCGAAGCTGGGAAAGACAGACTGAGTCTCGCCGCCCCTCGTCCAGCACTCTGCACTTGGCCGCTTTTCTCGTAACGTCAAGCACCTTGCCTTATTACCCAGGAACCCCCCCCCAGCAGAGAAGCACACGCCTGTTCCGCTTGGCTGCCGGACCCCGCGGCCCCCCGTGCAGAGCCGGGCCCCACGCTGTCCCTGTCTCCCAGGGGCTCTGAGGCTGGGTTCCCCGCCGTCAGGCTGGGCGTGCGTGTCCCGCCTGGGGTCAGCAGCAAGCGGCCGCTGCGCCATCCGTCGGCACGGATGCCACCTCTCAGCTGGGGGGTGACACCCCGGGCGCTGTCCCCCTCGGCCAGGGTGGGTCTAGTCATGCCCCTGCGTGCTCTGTCACTTAGTGTCTTCATGTGCTCCATTGCACGGGTCCGGCCACGTGGCAGGTCCTGCCCCGGGACATGGGTGATGCCAGGGTTGGAGCTGCCCGCTCTTGCACTGGGGGACCTGGCACATGGGTGCACGGGTGGGGAGGCAGCAAAGGGGCTCGGGGACCCCAGGCACCCACTGCAGGTGGTTTGGGGCTGCCAGCGTGGAGCCCCTGGCCGAAGCAGCCTCCCAGTAGATCGATCCAGTTTGGGGGAGGTTTTGGTATTCAGGGGGCTGGTCCCGGTCTCTGGTACATGGGTGATACACAGCACAGGGCATCCTCATCCCTGGCCACGCCACCCTCAGAGGAAGGAAGCCGACATCTCTGCATTCGTGCACTTTATTAGCATTTAGGAGCACTCAGGCTCTCTGCTCACTTCTTCCCGTCGGGCACGGTCCTGCTACACGTCTCATTCCCCCAGGAGCACAGATACGGCCACTTAACCAGTAGTAACTGAAGTCCTCTCAAAGGAGAGCCCAGCCAAGGGGAGTGCAGGAAGCTTCTGTACCAAGAGGTGTTTGAGAAATGGGGGAGATGTTGGTTCTGGACAACTGGAACTTGTCCGTCCGTCCTCCCCGTGGCTGCCCTGCCCACAGCCCTAGCATCTCCAGAGGCTTGTTAACGTGGGGTTTCTAGTCTGCTTTAAGATGTACAAAGCCAAGCCCCTTGCTGTTGGCTCTCCACGCCATAGTGACATTAGTTCCCCGCTTTGGTTGTTGCAGGAGGAAGGAAACAAATCCCGAACTACTTAGTGATTCTGCTGACTTAAGGCTCTTTTCCCCAGTCAGTACAGAAAGGCGAGGAGGAGTGCGGTACTGCTCTGGGTCCTGTGCTGCTGTCAAAATGCCCTTACAGCACTGAATATTAAGAGAACCAAATAAAAGCCAGCCTCTACGGGCAAAGGCAGATCCAGACAGCAGTAAAATACACTTTGAAATCTGGACGCAGCCCAAAATCTGACTCCATGCAGGCAGGCCGCCTGCTCTGTTTCAGAGGCGTTTACTTTTCCGGACACGCCAAGCTCCAGCAGAATCCCTGCGGTTGCCTTTGCACCGTGCTGGGAACCGGGGTGTTCTGGGGTGATACGGTGTGTGTTAGTCCGTGCGTAGATCCCGTGCTTGCCCTCCTGGTAATGCCGTTGCACGAGCCAGCCTTGCCCGGTGAGTTTTGCCGCTGTGCAGTGCCGCGCTTTCCTGGGTGCCGCGCTCGGCGTCCACGAGCAGCGACGGGTGGCGTGCCGTGCCGCGGGCTGGGGTGTGCTGCGGGTGCTGCCCCCGGGTCGGTGCAGAACCATCCCGTGCTGCGGACGGCAGACCGATGGAACCGGGCAATAGCTGTAGCGATGGAAGATTCTCTACTCTCACCTTTAACAGATAGTTGTAAAGCGTCACATAAGGGAAATACCTGCTCTTTGGACTGTTTCCTACCCAGCCTATCTAAGGCTTTCGTAAACCTTTTTGCTGCTACCTTTTTGTAAAAGAATATTGCTGTTTTCCTTCTATTTTGTAACTCCCTGTGTTGAGCATGCAGTGCAAACATCTGTTTAAATCAGAGCCATATAACTGATATATATTTTATTAGTTATATTATGTATAGAGAGAATTTATTCTACAGTTAAGCAGACAAAGATGCCAGCAGCCTGCCGCAGCACGCAGAGTCTGGGCCTGTTCACCATGCTCCCAGTTAGGCCAGTGAACAGTCCGGTAGCTGTGCAGTGGGGAAGCCGATGGCTGATACTGCTGGGAGCTGTGCCCCTGCGGCTGTGTGCTGAATATTCACCCTTTGCACAGCTGGCAGAAAGGACAAACCTTTTTTTCCTTTTTTTTTTTTTCCCTTTTTTTTCTTTTGCCCTCCCCATGCATCCCCGTAACGGGCTGGTAGAAAAGCCTCTGTCAGATGATCTACGAGGACTATTTCGGAGTGGGGAGTCAAAATGCCAGCCCCAGCCCATTGGAGCGTGACTCCCCTTCCCTCCACTTCATCAGCGTTTGGGTTTTGCAGACTAGCACCGCTCTCCTCCTCTTCTCATACGTGTCCCCTTCCAAAACAGCTTTCCTGCCTGGATGCGTGACCCTTTCTAGGCAGCGGTTAGCTGGGCTTTGGCAGGGTGGTGGTGACAGCAGGGAGCGACCCATGGAAGGTGCTGCACCGTTGGACCTCCTGAGGGTCTGTGCAGTTGAACTAGAACCCTTGAGACCCAGGGATTTCTTAGGGAACGGGGTTTTCCTCTGCGCAACTGTTCAGAAATGGAAGGGAGCGGGTCAGCGCAGCAGCGTTGCACAAGTTGGTGCTCGTACGAAGCTGATGTGGGGCTAGTTTCTGGTTTGGCACACAGGTTCGCCGTCGTGCTTGTAGCAGTGCCCGCGGTCCCAGCACGAGGCTGGTGGAGCCAACGCGCAGGAGGCAGGTCCCGGGCAGGGACCGCAGGTGGTGGGCGGCCCTCTTTACGCGATGCATAAACGCCCCAGGTCATCTGTGTGAATGTTTTACTTCCCGCTTTGCCTGAAGGGATGAGATTCGGTGTGTGTTTGCCGCGGCCAGCGGGGATGATGAGCCTCATTCAGGGGTCAGCTCCAAGGAGCACTGCAACCAGCTTGGCGCCTTGGGCTCGCTGGGAGCCTGACCCGAGTGTGTTTGAGCTTGGTCTCTTCAGGGGTGTTGTTCTGGCCCCAGAGGGGGCAGATAATTGCAGAAGCTTTGATTTCACTGCTCTCAGCACTAACTCAAAACCCCAGCCTGCGTACGGCACGGTCAATGCTCCAGTCTTCCCGCTCCGGCAAAGAGGGGCCGCCTGGAAGGCCGGGCTGGCTGCGGAGAGCGGCTCCGACGGCAATAACCCGCTCCGGCAGCGCCCTCCCCGTCTCCGCTCCCTGCCGTCTCCTGGTCCCGCTCTCCCTGCCTCTCTCGCCCCAGTGCTGTTGCGTTCCTGTGCCTGTCAGCATGCACTTCCAGTCTGGGCAAAGAAGATTCCTAAGGAATGATTGATTAACTATAATATGGTTATAGTTACATATATATAAATATGTATATAATGGTTATAGTTATATATAATAGCAGGCATGCGTTTGTAACTGTAAACGGGCAGGACTGCCGCGTCTCGCGCGCCGCTCCCCGGCGGGGGCTGGCCGGGCCCCGGAGCTCCCGCCCGGCAAGGCTGCCGAGGCGCGATGCCGGCGCTTGCTGGCCGGCGGCTCGGGGCAGAGCGGGGGCCGGCCGCAGGAGGGGCGCACGGCAACTCCCTTGTGCGCCTGGTGAAGGAAAGGGCGTCCGACCGCCGCCCCGCTGCTCCGGCCGAGATGCGTCACCAGCGCAGGGAAACCGCAGATGGCCGTGCGTCGGGATCACAGCCTGGGCGTGTTGGTTGTCCTTCTCTTGCAGTAGAATTTAAATACCCCTTTCTGACAGCGGTGGGTGCCTGCCCGCAAGCCCCTAGCGTTGCCGTTTGCAAGTGTGCGTTTGCCAGCAGACCTCTGTCGACAATGAAGTGCCAATGAGTAACCCCCCTGACTGCCGATCGCTTCCCCCCGGCCCTCCGGTGCGCCCCCCCAGAGGCAGGAACTTTCTCTGCATTGACTACTACCCCCATCGCTTCGTACCACGTATGTAACTGCCACCACCATCAATTTTATATGTACAATAATTTCCCTTTTATATGTCAGGTAAATATTTGTAAGAGTTATACTCACACAAATGAGATTATTATAATGATTACTAATATATTTTTTCCATGTTTCATTGCCTGAATAAAAATTGTGTTTATCACTCTTGAAAGCTTTCTTGGTGTTTGTAAGGTCGGTGAAGGGTTTTTGGAGAAGTTGGCTTTACCTTCTAGGAAGAGCCACGTCCTGCCACGGTTTTACTAATGTGGTTGATAGTGCAGTTGGTTTCAAATAAGCGTGGTTATCATCTGTTCCTGAAATCCGTGCTCATAAACCATGAAATTCAGGCCTGAGACAACTTAGATGCCCCGTGCACTCCTGCCACGCTGCAGTGATGCACCCGGCAGATTCCGCTGAACCGTGGCGCAGCCGCCAGAGAGCTCAGCCAGGAGCAAGAGCCGAAGGCAGCAGGGAGACGCTGGGCAGTGGCACTGGCTTAATCCCCACGCTGACCCTGACACCTTTCCTGCCCTTGGGTAGACCCTTCTGTCCGTAAGGACGGAGGCCGCCCTGCCCTGCTGAGGGCTGGGGACTGGGTGAGCGCAGGGACGGCTCCGCTGGGCTCCCAGCCCCGTGCGGGCTTTCAGCCGTTCTCTTGCGCTTCTCTTTTGGGTGGGTTGGAAACTTCGGAGGCTTTTTCCCCAACTCAGCTGCTGCAGACAGCAAGAAAGTGGTTATTCTCTGGATGGAGCTGATGGGCTTGGACAAGATCTTTGAAAGCTGAGCGAGGTACTGTGTCCGGAGATGGAGAGGGTTCCCAAAGCAGGCGGCGGCGGGACGTGGAGCAGAGCCCAGCCCAGCCAGCGTGGGCAGGTCCAGCTGCCTGCACCAGCACCGGGCCGGTGCTCTGCCCCGCTGCCGTGCCCCAGCCTGGCCCATGCCCTTGGGGAGCTGCGTCCCGTCCTACCCCGCTAAGATGGCATTAGCCAGGGGCTGCGGTAAGTGTGTTATCCTCAGCCCAGTGATCCAATCACCCAAGCAGATTAGCTGTAAGACCTTAAGACAAAACAGAAGCTACGCGCCGCGTGCTGCACACAGCTGAAAATGTCTGCCCTGAAGACCCTCCTGGCCCTGGCCATCATCACATCCCTGGCCGGAGAAAGTAAGTGTCCTGTAGCTCACGGCAGTTCTAGGTGGGGGAAATCACTGTAGCTGCTCTTCTGCTTGCTAGCTCCCCCGTCCCTGCCGCCTGCCCGCAAGCCTGCATGCACCCGTTGTGCCCCTGCCTGGCGCAGCTCCGTCCCTGCAGAGAAACAGCGTTTTGGGGGGGAAGGGGGGATGTGGACGGTGGCTTTCTCTTCCTAGGAGCACCCTGCCCCTCACCCACTCCGCTGCCACTTGCACAAAGCACAGGCACGTGGTGCCCAGCAGGGACCACAGAGCCTCCCGGTCTCCATCTCTGATGGAGCCAAGGAGGTACCTGAGCCGAAGAAAAGCAGCTTCTCATCGCTAGAGTGGTGTTTCCCAGCTAAAACTTGGTTCCTCAAAGGCAGAATTACAAAAAGCCATCTTAAAAGGTGGGAAGGTGGTCGTGCTGCTCAGAGCAATGCCGTGAAGTGCGGTCAGGTCGGGACCGTTTCAGAATCTTTGCACCAGGAGAAGAGGAACCACAGCTGTGTGTTTAGCTAAGGGTAACCGAAAGGTGGTACCGTGCTGCAGAGACCTGCAAAGGAGAAGCACGAGACAAGCAATCCCGCGGTGGAGGCGGGGGTCAGCGTGGGTTAATGGCAGACATTCACTGGCACTCGGCCCCATGAAATCCCAGTTTCCCCCAGCCAGGGGTTTTCTCCTTTCCCAGGAGATGACGGTGGGAGCTCTGGCCTCCTGCAAGATCCACCCTGCTGACCGGGAGCTGGGCCCCGCTTGCCACGAGAGGGCTCTGCTCAGCCAGCAAAGCAGATACAAATTTTCCTCCCAGCATCAGTGGTAACTGAACCATCACCATCAAAATCAAGTATTCATAATTTTAGGCGGGAGCAGGATCTTTGGGTTTGGGGGGGGTTGTGCTTTTTCAGCAGATATTTAAATCATTGCTGTTATTTAAAGCCTCTTACTGTCATAAAATGACGATAGCGCTTTCACATTTGCTCAGCTGGTTCCTAAACCGAGCTGGGACGGCTGGCAGTCGTGCATTTTCCTCTCCTAAAGGGTCAAACAGCTCTCACGCCTATGATCGGCTCTGATGCACAGAGTGGCCGCCTTTGAGGACAACTTGGGGATGACTTGTCCTTCCTGGCACACACGCCTGCCTGGCACTTCGCTGCCTGGCGCTGCACTTCTTCCCTTGGGCAGTGCCCTTGGAGTGAGCCTTCTGTGCAAAACGTTGCACGGGGGGGGGGAGCTGCTGTAGTTTAAAGGCACACTACTGCACAAAACCTGCTTCCACGAGTTAGGTGAATCCACCCTTCTCCCCCCAAAATGCTCATTAAAATGAAAATTTGGCACAAGGAGGCGAAGATCTAGGATGGTATTTTTAAAATATTGTCTCTACCTATTTTTACTGTAAAGGAAATTGCAGGAATCTCAGTTGCAGGAAGTTTTTGCAGAGCAAGGACTCGGAAGAGATAGCTTGCCCAATTTAGCTCTCATCATTTTCAGTCATACTTGAAAGTTTTGCATGCATTTCGTGGACAGGAGAGACCCCCATCCGAAGCCTGCTGCACGCCCTGGCCTTGCCAGCTCATGGCCAGCAGAGCTGCTCGGCTCTGACCAGCGCTAACCCTCGCCCGTGACTCCCTGCCCTGTGCCGGGGTCACCAGTGGCCATGGAGACCCCCAGGCTGCAAGCAGCACGCGGGGCGCCGGGGCGGCACGTCGCCGCTGCTCTCACTCCTCCTCCCCATCTTCGCACAGGTAAAGCGCTGAAATGCCACAAATGCGTGGCATCCAACGAGAACGACTGCAACAAGCAGGGCTCCCACAGCTGCCCCCAGTACGCCGACGCCTGCTCCACGATCACCGCGCCGAGTAAGTCCCTTGGCTGGGGGGACCAGGGCTGCTGGGGGGGACTGCAGGGACTGGGGGGGACCAGCGGTGCTGGGGGAACCAGAGGGCGAGGAGAAGCGGAGGAGCTGGTGGAGCAGACCGGGAGCTGGCCTCCCCTTGTCCCCATAAAGCAGGGATGAGCCACCTGGTTTTTTCCAAGTTTTTAGTCCTCGGAAACAGGCTTTTGGTCTGAGATAACTCACAGCCCTTTCCTGGCATAAGGAAAGTCCTTCCTTGTGGCATGCTGCTCCCATCCTCCAGAAATGCTTCACCACCACCAGCAGAACCGCGCGGCTGCAGGGCGGCAGTGTGGCCGGCGAGACGGACAGCGGTGGTTCCCAGATCCGACCCCCCTCCCGCTCGGGTTCACCCCATAGCCTGGGCTATACGTATTTTCACACATGGCTATAAATCTGTCGCCGCTGTTTCACGGCGGGGCTTGTGCGACGTGCTCCGCGGCGACTTGGAGTGGCGTGACCGTGGCGACATCCCTTGGCCACCGGACCGCTGCTCGGCTCTCCGGGCAGTCCCGCGTGCAGGAGGGAGGCCCTTTTATTCCACATCTGTAATGCAACGTGCTGCGACACGGCTCTGCTTTCCCCCTTTCCTCCCCCAGCTTAGCAGGGGAGGATTGAAGCCCCCGGTGCGTGGGGGGGGCCTGACCCCCCCCCATATCGCGTGTGCCTTGCCTTGCAGACAGCGTCATTAAATCTTGCTCCTACAAGTCCTTCTGCGACCAGGCACGGCGCGGCGGCTCCGGTGGGGCCACCCTGCGATGCTGCTTCAGCGACGACTGCAACGGGCCGCCGCAGGGCTCCCGGAGCGGCGGGGGGGCCACGCCGCCGCACCTCCCCAGCCTGCTGGCCGCCGCGCTGGCGGGGAAGCTGCTGCTGGGCTGGCTCTGAGGGTCCCGGGCGAGGGGCGGCCGGCCGGCGTAGCTGCTTGCTGCAATAGCCTAGGGACGCGCGCGGGTCGGCGGCCGTCGGGTTTGCTCTTGCTTAAAGCGGGGGAGAGGCCAAGCCGCCGTCAGTCAAATAAACGCTGCAGCTGAAAACCCTCTTTCCAGCCACTGCGTCTCATTTACAGGAAAACCGTAACCTCGCGAGAGAACAGCCCGAACCAAACTGATTTGGCTTCCACCGGCGCTCCCATGCGACGGGAGCTCACCTGAGCGCAGCCGCCCTGGGAGGCTTTGCCAGGCAGAGCTCGGCGGGCTGGGGCAGAGCCCCCGCTCCCAGCGCGCTGCCCCCACAGAAACGCCTTTGGGCTGCTTTGTGATGAGATACGGGCCTGGACGGACTATGAATTCACGTGGCGTGAAACATCAGCCGAGCCTGCTCGCCGCAGCTCCTTGCGCCGCTCGGCGCGAGGCCACCGTCCAGCGGGACGCCGCGCGGCGGGGCGGGTTTGCGCCCAGACGAGCGGCGCTGCTTGTCTGCAGCCGCAGAGGGATCAAACTTTCTGGTGAATAATTCACCCCCCGGCCACCACTGCCACCGCCGGGAGATCTTGCTTTTCCTCTTTCCACCAGGCTTTCCCTTTGAACCCCCAATGATGGGGTGTGTCCTGCAGGTGCCCCTTGTTACTGCCTGCTAAAGTGTGATTTTGTGTAGAAGTCCTCCTGCGGCCCAGAGACCCGCCTGGGGCTGGCCCAGTGTAGGTACGGGGGCCTGGCCCAGGAGGTTTTGCGGTCTGAGGAGGAGAAAAGCAGAGCCTGGCCGAGGTAAGGAGGAGATGAAACGTGTGGGGTGGACGCAGGACATGGGGGGCTGCAGCAGAGCTGCTCCGTGGGAAACTCGGCTGTATGTTGGGATAGGGACAAAGCTCCCGAGGCTTGCCGAGGGCGGGCGGCACGCCGGTGGTACCGCGGGACCTAGAGGCAGGCAAGCAAACAGCTCTCCTGGTTGCTTCGATGTACGATGCTTACGAAGGCGAAAGTATTCGCGCTGAGCCGAGCAAACACCAGCGCTCCGCTCGCTGCGGTGACCGATGGCATCGTGGGGAAAGTCCAAGGAGCGATCGGCCGGGCGTGGGGAGGCTCCTCTGCCCCCGCGCTGCTCAGCACCCGCCAGCCAGCAGTGGTTTGGGGCTGGCCTGTGGGGCAGCGAGGCCCTGGGCCAATCCTGCCCGTCCCACGGTTTGCAGAGGGGAGCGTTGGCGTGGGGCTCGCCCTGTGGTCAGGGGCGGCTGGTGTTCACACGGCTTAAAGCTCTGCTGGGAAGGTCCCCCCGGAGCGCTCAGTGCTGCTTAGTTCCGTAAGGGAGAATGGTAAAAGCGAGTGAACAAGAATGAGGAGGGAAGAAAGGGGAATGATGAAGGGAGTCAAGAGAAGGGTGGCCGGGAGCACGGGGAGGAGAGCGGGAACTTGACTGCAAGGAACGCAGTGCAGGGCAAGCCAGCAAACTGCTGACTGAAAGCCCAGCTGCTGCTCCTCCCGCAAAGCGATCTGCTGGGAGTTTCCCTTAGTCATAACACAAGAAAAAAGGTAACAGGTACTGAAACCGAAAAGAGCGAGTTCAAACAGAAGAAAGGAAATAATTCAGCATGCTTGGATCCAGCCGTGGAACTCCGGCTGCAGGACGCTAACAGAAACGGAGACCTCGGGTGAGGGTAAGAGGGTCAAAAGTCCTGGAGAAGGTGGATGTCGAGTCTTGTGAGGGTTAACGCCAGCCAGGAGGGATGCTTGGCTGCTCAGTGCCTGCTGTGGGCCCTGCTCCTTCCCCTGGGTACAGCAGGGATGTTTTCCTGCGGGGACCCTGGATGCTGGTGGAACCCCCAAAGACCCTGGGGCAGAGACGTGCTCTGCCCTGGGAATCCCCTCATGCCCCTACGTCTGCTAATGGGGTGTCTCTGTGAGTTCAGGGGGCTGCTCGCACCCCTGGATAGCCTACAGCCGCAAAATACATTGAAAACACTGTAGGAGGAGAACTGAAAGGCTCTCCGAATAAAGGAAGAGCAGCAATGTGACTAGCTGCCATGTGACTGTGCCTGTAGAAAACAGAGCCGCTTCAGATCCAGGCTCTGGTGCAAGTCACAAGGTCTGCAAGAGATGCCCCAGTATAAAAATACTCTATGGAACAGTTTAGTCTTTGCAAAGCGGGCAGGGATGAGGAGGGGGGAAAAAGACGGTGGTTGGCAGGGCAAGGCTAGAGAGCTCCGGCGAGAAGTGCCGGGGGGGCAGGCAGCGCAGCGAGCGGCGGGACGGCGGGGACACGGCGGGGACACGGAGGGGACGCGCGTGGGACAGGCGAGGGCTGCGGGTGGGTGCAGGGGAGGCTGTGCTGAAATCCCGGCACTGAAGCTCCGTGCCCTGCCTCTGCTGCTATGCCGGCACCTCGGCCGGTGTGCGTGCGCCGCTGCCTGCGTGCGGTAGCACGGAGCCCGTTCAGCGCAGGCGCGGGTTTGAGTGGGCAAGCGCTGCAGCGGGCTGGTGGGCGTCTAGCCCCGAGGCTTCCCGAGCTTGCCTGGACACGGCCCTGTCCTCACCCAGTGGAGCGGCCAGCCCTGCTTTGGGGCAGGAAAGTTGCTTTTCCAACCTCCTTGTTTTCTCTTTGTTTGCCTTTATTTTTTTTTTATTTATTCTAAGTATAACCCAGTTGCTGTGGCCTGCATTTCCATAACTGGTGGTTTTTCACACTTCAGGTTTTGGTTCCCTTATAGCACCTTCAAAAGCTCTACAGTGAGTGCTTGGCACTTTTGGACTCTGGCTCCATCAGTTTGCAGCAGGGCAAGGATGGGCTTCAGGGTCTGTGGCCGTCTGTGCGTGGAGAGACGGGCAGCGTGAGGAAAAGCGCACCAGCTGCACTGAGGGATGATCCTTCCCTTAAAAGGTACATGAGGAACAATGCCAAAATCCCGCTCCGTCACACACCGCAAAACGGGCATCCAGGAAAGAGTCGCCCTGGGTGTATCAGCTTGCGATTCTCCGCGGTCCCGTTGGGACTCCCCGGGGTGTTGGCAGGAGGAGATGCGGAGGGAGGTCATCGCTTCTTTTCTCCTGATGTAATTATTAAACGATGCATTTTGGGCTGCAGCTTCTGGCAGGGCGTGTGGCTGGACTTTCCCCCAGCGGGGAAGCCGTGGAGGGGCGAGAGCGGGGCGGAAGCTGCTCCTCCGACACGTGGCCGCGGTCGGCTGGCAACGGCGAGGAGAGCAGCTGTGACTGCAAGGCTGGACGGTGCGTTTATTTCATGGCACCGAATGCTGTGCTTTCCATGAGGGTAGATGGGGCGAGCAGCCCTGTCGGGGTCCAACAGGAAATTTCGGGGGGGGG
>VZTV01046628.1:36581-61764 GCA_013400875.1 Anhinga rufa
GTCCCCGCGGGGCTCGGGGGTGCGCGGGGGCGGCCGCGCTGCTCCCAGCCCGCCCTGCCGCAGGCTCGCCGCTTCGCTGGGGCCAACGTCTGGAGCTCCGGGAGCCGGTGGCGGGGGGCTCTGCCCGGGCGGACGCCGGCAGGGCGAACCCTGGAAGCTCCTTTGCGAGGCCAGGTAGAGGGAAGTCAGGGCTGCGGGCGCTCGCGGCCGTCGCCCCGCGCAGCCGGGGCACCCTCGGGGCCGCGGGCGTCGCACCTCGGAGCCCTCGTGAAGGCGGGACGGTCGCCCCGCGCGGCACCGGACGGACGGACGGACGGACGGACAGGTGCGAGGCAGGAGCAGGGTGCTGCGGCTGCCTGCAGGTGCGGTGGGCCGCGGAGCGGGGTGCTGAGCACACGCCGCCGGCCAGCGCTGCGGCAGCGCTCTGAACGCCGGGTCTCCCGTTGCCTTGGCTTCTTCTGCTGCGGGCGCCCGTGGGGCGCGCTCCCTCGAAGCGAGTGCCGGGAGCGGGGCAGAGCAGGGCACGGGCAGGCGTGGTGGAGCGCCGGCGTCCCGGGGGTGCTTCCTGGAAAGTCTGGCTGTGTGGCTGCACGCGCGGCCGTGGAGCCAGCGGTGACCGCAGCGGGGGGCTTGGGTGCCGTTTGCACGGTGCCCTGCACCTTCTGCGTCCTCCTGGGAAGCGCTTGCCCGTATCTCGGGAGGCAGGTGAGAGGGCGTTTTTGCTGTAAACCTTCTTCTGTAGCCCAGTTCCTCCTGTGATCTCGTTAACTGAGCCAGAAAAGGGTTGTCCTTCTCGGTGGGATGTTATGAGACTGAAAAGGCTCGGAATTCAGTTGCTTCAGCGGTGGGGAAGAGTCCTGGAAGCCTCCGCTGTGCTTTACTACGAGATGGCATATATTCATAAAGGGGATCTGGTAAGGAGATCCTGAGGGCCCGATTCGGTGCGATGCTCGGGAAGTTCAAGTCGTCGCTGGGCGGCAGATGAGCCTCCGTGAACTGGGCTCGGGCATCGTCTGTAAATGGTGGCTTCCTGTGCCCAGTGCCGGCGTGATGTCCGTCGTGTTCCCGTAACGGGTGTCCGCTGAAGCGCCTCCTTGCTGCGAGGCCTCCGGGGACTCATCCGTGCTTTTAAATGGTGCTGATTTTCTGCGAGGTCCACCTCACCTTCAGGCCCTCTTATCCTCCTCCTCAGATTTCATCTTCTGTCCTTCCTACGGCAAACACAAGTTTGGGTCTTGCATAAAAAAAAAATAATTAGGACTTTAGGAGTTCACAAAGTGCTGTAGGGATAGTAAATGTTAGTGCGAACTGGGCATTTTCTGGCCCCCCCAGAGCTCCTGGGCAGGGGGACCAAATACCCTGTGCTGGTGGAGCTGGAGATTCTGCTTTTATCCTTTTCCTATGGAAAAGTGCGATTCTCAGTGGCTGCAAGGAGACGGGCGGTGTGTGTCCTGCAAGCGGTGGGGTGTGCGGGAACAGGGAGCCTGGCCGGCTGTGGGAGCGCAGCCTGGAGGGCAGAGTTTGGAGCAGTTGCAATCTCCTCTGTCCAAAGGTTTTTGCATATCCAAGTGCAACCCGAGGTCAGCCCGCACAGAAGAGTTGAGCTGGTTTGTGGGCTTTCAGCCGAGCCCGTATTAATTAAGGTTGGGGGGAGCGTAGGGGGTCCCGGGAGGTGTGCCGTGGGTCCGGCAGCGCAGCGCCGAGGGGCTGGGGGCTCGGCCCTGGGCTGCCTGCGGCACACCTCGGCTCTTTCTCATCTCCCTCAGAAGCAGAAATCTCTGGACTTTTATTAGCAGCAGGAGGAAGAGATAATTTATGAGGCCTGGTCTGAACGTGTTGGTGTGGTTGAAGGCGCTTGGCAATCTGCTTTCTGTGTGCTTCCCCCCGCCCGCAAAAATAACCCCACAAAAAAAGCGGTAAAATGCGAAGTGCCCGCGTAACCCTTGCATCAGGGCAAACGTGCTGTTTTAAAACAACCTCTTCTACCGAAGCAGTACGATTTCCCTCTTAGCAAAGCCCTGATATCCATCTCCGAGGTGCTGGTGATAAACTCCGAGATCCTAATGACAGGTTGACTTGTTTTCTGCCACCTCTACCTTTGCAGCTGCACCACAACTCTTGCACAACACTTGCCTCTCAGGGCCCCACTCCACTGCAGCTATGCAGCTCAAAAATAGTATTTCCTCCTTTTCTGCATGAGATCTTTTATTTGTGCAGCCTCCCTTGTGGCACCTGCGCGAGTCGCCCCTCTTCTACCGGACAGACCACGCCGGGTTCAGCTCGCATCCTTTCGGTAACGGCTGCCTCCGTCCCCTCCCGGCCGTGTGAGGGGGCTCTGCGTGGGCAGCGGGATGTGCCCTGCCTGCCCGCGGCTCGCGGTGCTGCTTTCACTCCCCACGTGGGGCTGGAAGTGATGGTGCAGCCACCCAGTCTGCCGGGGCAGCTGGCTCCCCGTGCCGCGGCTCTGCCGGCAGCTCTGCTGTGCAAGGTGGGTGGGAGCCGCCGCCAAAGGAAAGCGGCGGCAATGTGCACCCACTCCCGCTGACTCAGAGCGGCTGCTGCGCCTGTGGGGCGATCTGGAACGATGCGAGGGCTCCCCTGCCTCTTGCACCCACGGGGGACACGAGCAAAGCCAGCATACGGGCACCATGGCTGCCGTGCTCTCCAGCCTGGCTGCTCGGGGCCGTCGTCGTGCCCCATGCCCGGGCTGCGGCAGGCTCAGCGCGGCGTTTCTCTGCTCCCGCAGAGGGGCTTTGTGCTGCAGCAGCCCGGAGGTCGGCGTTGCAGCCCAGCTCTGCTCCTCTGCGCTGCTGTGGCCCAGCTGAGCTCGGAGGGGACCCCCTGGCTCGCCCTGGCTCGGGGGCAACGCCGGGGAGGGTCCGTGCCCACGGCAGACCTGGTGACACGGCTTGGCCCCGCGGCGATGGGTCATTGTTTTTCCTGCTGACTCGGCATCCTGGCTGCACAGATTTTCTGCTGGAGTTGCAGATTGTTTTCCATTTCCTGGGAGTGTGCTCCGGCTCTCTCTAGTGCGCAGGCTGCTTCGGGATTACTTTTTGTTACGGCCCCCAGGGACCTGGTGTCCTCACGCCAAATCCTCTGTGGCTGCGTTGTCCTCTCTTGGTGGGCTGAGCTGTGGCACGGGGCTGCCCCACGCTGCTGAGCTCTCCGAGGGCAGCTCGGTGGGATGCAGCCGCCACTGTGACAGGCAGTTTGGGGCCCAGGGCTGTCGCTCGGCATCGGTCTGTCGCTGCCCTGGGACGTCCCGGAGGCTGCAGTGCTGCCCTGTGCCATGGGCAGTCCCGGAGCCAGGCCGGCGAGCGTTTGTTCGTCACCGAGCGGTGATCGAGTCCATCTGCAGCTCCCGGGCTTCCAAAGTCCTGCAGTTCCTCGCGGAGCTATTCTGGTCCTGCTCGCTGGTCTGACCTGCCCTGCGCCCGGGGCCGGCACGCTGGCACCCCTTCTTGTCACAGAGGCGTGCTGGGTGACGTTTGTGTTTGGCAGCTTCCCCACGGTGCGAACACGCGGCGGTAGCAGTTTGGCTTTGCTTTTTGTTCGGTAAGCCACGGGCTGTGGCGGCCGGGGAGAGGCAGCAGGAGGTTTGGGCCGTTGGGGAAACTGGACCTGCAGCAAGCCTGGCCGGTGGCCACGGGACACGGTGCGGAGGGGGGAGCTGGGCGAGGCGCTCAGCCCCGGACCCTCCGCCGAGCGCCGTGCGGCTTCCACGCGTTTTGAGCTCCCTGGCCATGGTGGGGCTGGTGGCTCTCTGGGCTGGGCAGCAACGTGCGCCTCCACGGGGAAGCAGCTAACGTGCTAGCTTGGGTCAGCCCCGGCAGGTCGTCCCTTCCCTCTCGCGGGCTCGGGGCGGGCTGGGCGCCTGCGCTGGCATCCCGGCACGTCTGGCGCTGATGGGTTGAGGTGGCTGTAGGTGCAGGAGCAGCCAGCTCCCTGGGAGCCGGGGCTGCGGAGCAGAGCACCCACCTCTCCCCGCCTGTCCCTCCTCTGCAGGGTGATGCGAGAAGGAGCCCGGCATGCCGTACTTGGATCGACAGAACCGTATCTGCGGGTTCCTGGACATTGAAGAAAATGAGACCTGCGGCAAGTTCCTGCGGAGGTACTTCATCCTGGACACCCAGGCCAACTGCCTCCTGTGGTACATGGACAACCCTCAGGTACGCTCCCACGCTGCTCCCAGCTTCGTGCCGGGCATGTCCGTGCAAGTTGCAGGCGAGTCTTTAGCTGCGTCTTGGGCTCCCTGGTGGAGGCCTCTCCTCCGGTCCCGAAGGAGGATACCCTCTGCTGCATCAGTTGTGGTCTCCTGTGGCTCGGTGTGGCCACGACCAAGGTCCAGCAGAGCAGCCCCGCTGCGACTTCTGTGGTTTCCAGGACTGCCCCAGCAGCAGCTTACGCCACCAGGAGCCACGGGCACCTTGGAGGAGCCTATAGAAATGCCGTGCCAATGTGAGGTGTTACACCTCCCTTACGTCTTAGCATAGAGACAGTGATAACAAGAAAGAGAAGAGGTTATCCTAGAAATACTTGTCGTCTTGGGAGTGGTGTCATGCAGCGAAAGCACTTGGACCAGGAGCCGGGTGGCTGGGGGAGATGGCGTCGGTGCGTGTCGCGCCCGATGTCTCTGGGAGCTGCCCCAGCGCTTGCGGTCATCCTCAAAAGAGCAAGAGCCAGAGCTGAGCTCTAGGAAGACCCTCCTGGACACCCCACTTGTTTGGGTGCTTGAGCACTGCTTGCAGGCTGGGGAGGCACCTGCCTTCTTGAAGAGCATCTCTAAGCAGATTCTTCATTGCCTTGTTAGAAGGGGAAGGGGAAGCACGCGGCCACCCGCCCGCAGCCTCCCGGCCAGCGTTAGCACACACTCCTGCCCTCTGGGCTATGCAAGGTGGGAATCGGAGCCCGTCTTGCACCTGAGGTGCGGCTGCACGTGGCGGTGAGAGGGACGGGCAGCTTTGAGTGGGACCAAGGAGGGCACGGCACTCGGGTGCAGCACGGCATGGCCGGTCCCAGCTGCTCGTAGTGTGCGAGACGAACCAGGTGCACGGAGAAGGGAAGTGGCCGAGGCCAGTAGCGTGGCTGTTGCTTTTGCTCCCTGACCCCAATGACACGAAATGATGGCCTCACTCGCCTCTCTTGCATTCTCCCTGTCGTTTAACTCGCATTGCTCATTAAATGTTTTGCAGAACCTGGCCATCGGTGCGGGCGCTGTCGGATCTCTGCAGCTGACCTATATCTCCAAGGTAATGGTGGGGTGGGGCAGAGGGAAGATGAATGCTCCGTGTTGTCCCCTCATCCGTGCGGCTTTCCTGGGAGAGGCGATGGCTCGCCCTGACAGCACCCGAGGCAAGGTCCTGGTCCTGCCCGAACCTGTGCCATCCTCCCTGGGACGGGAGCCTGAGTGGGTCTGCGGGAAGCGGGGAGCATCCCCGCAGCACGGCCGATCCCGGCGCGGGGACCCCTGCTCGCCTTCACCCCCGGGCTGGCGTGGGGCAGGCTGTGAGGTTGGGGTGCGGGAGGAAGAGGAACCGCTCTGCCGTGAGGAAGGGCGCGGGGTGGCCGGGGCTGAGCAGGGGCGGGAGCACGGTGTGAGCTGGGTGCAGAGCTGGCAATCGGCTCGCTGTCGCTGCTCCAGCACCAGACCAAGCCAGGGTTTGTGCTCATACCGCAGAGCCCGTCTCGCTTTGGCGCCCGGTCCCCCTAACCCTGGCACAGTGCCTCCCGCTGTGGGTCCCGCCGCGGCCCGAGGTCTGCGGGAGGGTGCTCGTCAGACCCAGTGAGGGTGGGGAGGCAGAGACGGTCCCAGGGTCCCTCTCGCGATGGGTTCGGGGACGCCAGGAGCTCTCCCCTGTGCTTGGAGGGCAGCGCCCTGAAGGATGAGACCTTCTGGAAGCTCCGTCTTCTGCGTGTCTTAATGGCGTTATCCGGCTTCCACGGGAAGGCGAAAATAGCGCGATAGATGGCAACTCTTGCGGGGCTGGTGACTGGGACGTGCGGAGCTGTGGCTGCGAGCACGGCCGCGGAGAGCGGGGCTGCCCCTCGGCTGCCGCTGCTGGGGGAGCGGGGGCTCGCGGCCGCCGCGCCGGGCTCGGCTCCGTGCTGGAGCCGGATAAAGGATCGGACAGATCTCTCTGTTCCTGCTGAGTCATGATTTATAAATTAAGCACAGATGAAGCAATGCCGGGAGGTTGAGCCTTCCCCTTTTCAGAAAGAGCCTCACTTATAAATTATATACATTTTAGTCTAAATGAAAATTGCTGTAGGAGAGCATTTGGTCGCAAACTGCGGGATTGGGTTATGCCAGCGGCTTTAACTACCAACTGTAAATATGCCAGAAAAATGGAGGTTTGCTTGAGAAAACATATTTAAAGCATTATAGACTGGCTCCTAAGGAGGAAGCCTGTCAGAATAAATACTCCATGAATGCTGTGCTTGGAGCCCCGGGGAGTATTATTCTTATATAAATGATTCCTACTCTTTAGGGAGAAACCACTGCTATTTTCCCTCAATTTTCTTAATTGCTGACAAGAGCGACTGTGTTAGTCCAGCAGAAACTCGCATTTTCAAGGCCTTTGAAAGCTTTCCGCTCTTTGCTTTACAGTGCAGCCAGCGCCGGGGGGGACAGCGGGAGATGAAAGCCCCGTCTCCGCGCTGACCTTCCCCTGGGACCGCGCGTTCGTTGCTGCACGCGGTCTGCGTTACATCCGATACGGGCCAGTTCCCGAGAGCTCGCGCAGCTGCGCTGCGGCTGCTGGGCTCGCGCCACGCGTGCCGTCCTCGCGGGCACGGGGTGCGCCGGCGTCCCGCGCTGCCGTCAGCCCAGCGTCCCCGCTGCTGGGCTCCTGCCGGCCCTTCCCGGGGCCGGCAGAGCCTCGGGTGGGAGCGGTGCCCCTCGGGCTCCCGTGGTGGCACGCAGCAGGGCTCCGACGAAGACGTGCTAACTGGGCCCTGGGCCACGTTCGTTTTACCTGCCTCGAGCCGGCCGGCTCTCCTCGTTCGCAGATGGGGAATGGCAGGGCTGGGGAGGGCAGATGATGGCAGGGCTGGGGAGGGCAGATGGTGCCTCCCCTCAGGCAGGAGCGGCCGCTGCGTGCAGCGTAAGGAGGCTGCAGCCTGCGGCGTGCCAGCGGCCGGGCGCTCGCTCCTCGGCCCCGCGCACACGCTGCAGCGTCGGTGCTGGTCTGGGGCTCGGATGAACTGGTATTGTGGACTGGGATGGAGCTTGGGGAACACCGGCTTCCCCTCCGGCACGGCTGTGGGGGTGGACGCTTCCAGCTCTCGTGCGTGCCGTTAGCGTGCACTACTATCTTTAAATTTTTCTTTTAATTTGCTCTGTTTCAGGTTAGCATCGCCACGCCGAAACAGAAGCCGAAAACTCCGTTCTGCTTTGGTGAGTGAGGGGGACCCCGGGCCCCGGCGGGGCTCTGCCGGGGAGGACACCCCACCACGGGAGGCTGCGATGCCTCCCCTGTGAGCCCTCCCGTCCGCTGCCGGACGGACCCCCGGGACCTGCCTGCAGCACCCTTGCGGCTGGGGAGGGAAGGGGATGCTGCCAGCGCCTGGCAGGTCGTGCCAGAGGGCCAGCGGGCCCCAGCTCCGTGCAGTGGCCTTGTCACCGTGACCCGCCGCGAGATGCACGGGCAGAGCCTGGCGAGGGAGGCAGCACCCTATGGGTCCCCTGCACACGCGCTGGCTTTCGCTGTGCTGAATCCTTTCCTTGTGTCCCATTGTGCTGCTCTACATCGTGCAATGCAGGGTTGGTTTGGGTTTTTTTTCCTTTTTAATGGCAGTATAAGCTTCTGTTCTGGTTGGTGCAAGGAAGGGGTGTTTTGTGTCCAATTCCCCCCCCCAAATGGCCTCAGCCTGACCCACGCTGCCTCAGTGCCTTGTGCGTGAGCCGAACTTGGGCTCAAAGCAACAGGAATGACAGCACAAGCACACAGGGGATCGGTGCTGCCTTTGCAATACTCTGCTATGAGGGACGTAGCCCAAGACAGAGACCAGAGCGCAGGGCATGTCCCCACGCGGGGACAGGGCTGCTCGGGGGAGCCCGGTGTGGCCGAGCCCAGGGTGCGAGGCTCGTGGGAGTTTCAGCAAGGTCTTGTGCAGTTAAAAATACCTCCAACTTTTGGTGCAGAAATCCTCCCAGAGCTTCCCCTGACCCATCCGGCTGCCGGCCAGGAGGCAGCGCTCGCTGGAGAGCCTGAGGGGAGCGTGTCCCCAAGGAGCTTCCCAGACCCCGCTTGGGGTTTGCACCAACGTTTTGGATGAGAGTTAAAACGCAGGTGCTGAGTGAGGGAAGTCCCAAGGGGCCATCAAACGCCCCGTGCGAGGGGGTAACTTCAGCACTAGATTAGGTCCTAGTTTGGGCCATGCCACAGCCTTGGTTTAAGCCTGGCTTCAGCCCTGCCCTCCCGAAGCTCTGGCCTAAGGATCCAGCTGACCAGCTGCCATGTCCCCGCTCCATGCCCAAGCGCCGGCTCCTCGGCCGCTTTTCCATGCGAGAGGTTACGAGACTGATATCTGCAGATCGTTCTGGGACTGGGAGTTGAGAGGTGCTGTCTTGTTGATTTATTGTTTAATTTGTTTTAATAATGCTAAGCACTGAATGGGGTTCCCTAACTCTTCTTTTCATTCCCTTCTTTGATAGTTATCAATGCTTTATCTCAGCGCTATTTCTTACAAGCCAGCGATCAGAAGGACCTGCAGGACTGGGTGGAGGCGCTGAACCGGGCCAGTAAGATCACGGTAGGTTGCGTTATGCTCGTCTCTGGTGTTGCTGTGTCCTGCCTTGATGGGCCACCTGATAAATGCCTGGAAGAGCTGTGCTCTTCCCTCTTGCCGTGCTCTCCATCTCCTCCCCAGTCCCACCCGAGGAGCGGTGGTGGTGGTGGCCGGGCTGTCCCCAGCCTGGGAGCAGGTCTGTGCCAAACTTGCCAGGCTTTCTTCTGGGTTAGTGCCGAGGCTGTGCTGGGGAAGGATGGAAGCGTAGCTCTCGGCTGGTGGCTGCAGCGTCTTGTCCTCCCAGAGCCTGCTCTGTTTCTGGTGCATCCCTGCTTTGCTGTCGAGTGAAGCAGGGGCTGGAGCCCCTGGAAGCCCCTGGTTCCCAGGGGAGCGTGCCCTGGTCCCCAGGACAGCCCTGCGAGAGCAGAGCTCTGACGCGGACACCCCGGGGCCGCGTGTGGTTCTGCCAGCGCGTGGGGCCAGGCTGGCCTGGGTCTGAGGGAGAAGCGCTCCGAGCAGAGGAGGGATGTGCCGGCGATGCAGCCTTGTAGCGTGGGGGCTGGACGGCTTCGCTGTGTCCCTTTGCAAGGCCAGAGCTGCGCAGTGACCCCTCTCCAGGGCCTGGCTTCACACGGGAGATGTTCCCTCCACCATCCCCAGGGATCCCACCGGTCGGGATTTACTTTGCTGCTGTTTGCTTGTGCATCCTCGCGCTCCCTGCCCAGCGCTGTGGGGGACAGCGCTGGTACCCTGGGGAAGGTCCTGCGGGATCTGTCCCATCCCCGCCTGCTCCAGGGACGTTTCCCTCCTGCGGCTGGGGTACCTGTAACCGACTCCTCGCTGTGGCTGTCAAAGGGCGTCTTTCTTGTGCTTCAATAATCAATTTTTTTCTTCCTGGAATGCCGGGTCTTGTGACGAGGCGTCGCGAATGCCGCGCACTGTAGGGCATCGCAGGGCAGGTTGTGCCTGGATCCAAAAGAGTTTGTCTGCCACCTCCTCTCGTATGCCGTTGTGTTCATGTAACCATAAATCAATGCTCGCTGACCCCGTAACTCGCGGAGCCTGTGCTCCTCAGCTGCCCGGTGCTCCTGGCCACGAGGGACGATGCTGCGCTCCCTCTCTCGTGCAGCGGGAGCAGAAGCACCGTCCGCACGCTGTGTGTTCGCTCGGTTGGCAGCGCCCGTACGCTGGGGCTCCTGGGCTAAGTGTTCGCAGGACGGCTTCCTCCTGGACCTGGGATGTGGGGGGTCCCTGCGAAAGGGCCGGGGCCCCGCAGGCTTCTGTGTACCCGGCATTAGCAGTACTGCCTATGTTTAATGCTGGCAGGGTTTTACTAGATCATGCACTGATGCATGTTCGTGGTTTGTAAAGTAAATATAAGAAAAAATCATGGCAAACAGTCTAGGATTGGGGCCTATCAAATAACTTTTTTCTTTGGGTTTTTGGAGTGCTGTGTTGTAGCCCCTGTGGGAAACTCATCTACAAGACCAGACCTGGCTTGTGTTTTCTTTTTTTATCTGCAAATACATTAGATGTGACAACCGCTGCGCCTGAAGCCACCCAGCTGACTGCACGGGCTCTGGCTTGTACCCCCTCTCCTCCGGGTTCAGGTGATGTTGGCTACAAAAAACCCACCTTCAGGACATGGTTTAGGAGGCATGGTGGGGTTGGGCTGACGGTTGGACTTGCTGATCTTGGAGGTCTTTTCCGACCTTAATGATTCTGTGATCCTACCTCCAAAAGTGGGTAGGAGTTGTAACCAGAGCCTGCCGTGGCATTTGTCTAGGTGTGCCACGGGGCGGTTTCCTCCGGGGTAGTTCCCTGCCGGCAGCCCGCCTTGCTGATCTGCCAGGCTGGCTGAGGTGGGAGCTGCTGCTTCTGTTTCCGCAACAAACCTCGGTGATTTTCATAGCTTGATGTTGGCCAGCCCTTCCCGACTCTGGCTGTGTCCCGGCTGGCCGACCGGCTCATCCAGCCCTGCAGGGAGGAGTTTGCTGGGAAGCACCGGGCTGCCGGGATGCAGGCGCCGCCGCCGCTCTGCACCACCTGGGAAGCCCCTCTCCCTGCGCTGCAGCTTCCCCTAGGTCTGTTTGCAACTGGGTTTCCTTGGGCTGCTCCGAGTTGCAGTGGATTCATCGCCTCGGCGTGGGTGGAGAGGCACAGAAGGGCACAGGGGGATGTTCTGGCTTTTGGCGGGGTTTGGACCCTTCCCAGCCTCTGGCCTTTGAGGGGTCTCCCTCTCCCTGGGCTCTGCGGGGCTCCTGGCGTGGGGCGCATCGCACCGAGCACACTCTCGTGCACGTCGGGCGCACGCTGCCGCCGGCCGAGCCGCTCGCGGCAGTGGGACGGGAAGGATGGGGCAGCGGTTCGGGTATTGCTCCTGGTGCGGAGATCCAGGTTCAGCTTCCGCTTCTCACGGAGACTTCTCCTCTGCTCTTGGCAAATTGGTTCCTGTGTTTCCTCACCCCGTACGCTGCCTCTGTAGCCGGGGCCTTGGCGGCGGGGGGCGTGAGGCGTGCAGCGGGCCGGTGTGACCGTGGCAAGGGACTCTGCTCAGCTCTGCCCGAGGAGGCTCGAGCTGGCAGCAGCGCTGCCCCGTGCCGGGTGCTGAGCAGCGCCTTCCCCCTTGCGCTGCTGCCTGCAGAGAGGGGCAGCTCCGTCCCCCCGCGCCGCTGTCTGCACATGCAATGTCTCTGCATCCGTGTTGTGAAACAGCTTCCTCCGGCTGGGCAGCCTGTGCCACCTCCCCAGCCTCGCCGTGCACCCGCCTCGGGCTCGCCTGTGCTGCCGGGGCAGGCGGCTGGTGCGCGCCGGCGCTCCGCGCGGGGCTGGAGAGCACCCGGGGCTCTGTGCGGGCAGCGTGGCCGTAGGGTGACCAGGATCTTGTCCTGGGCCCTTCCACCTCTCCTGCCTGTGGGTTTGTGAGGTCTTAGCGCAGACCTCTGCCCTGCAAGACTTAAGCCAGGTCTCAGCCTAAACATGAGTGCAGCCGTCTGCCTCGGGAGGGACTTTAGAGCAGCCGAGAGCTCTGCTCTGCTCAGCCAGCAGCCGGTGCATGGTGCGGTTCGCACGGAGAGGACCGCGTGTTGATCCCTGTGCACTTCGGGGTGGAAGGCAGGAGGTGGGGTTGGAGCCAGAGACCCCGATCAGTGGCATTAGATGAGTGGAAGTACAGGCTCGGGAAGGAAAACTTGGACACCCGCCTTTCCGTCCAGAGCCAGGCGCCGGTGGGAAGGAGCTGGAAGGGGAAGGGAGGGTGCCGGCGCTGGGAGCCGGGTCCCGCGGCGCAGCCTCTGCCCGGGGACGCGGGGCCACTCGCAGCGGAGACACGATGCCCAGCCACACGTTGCTGCAGGACGCGCAGGCGTTCGGTGTGTAAGATAGCGCCCGGCCGTCTGCTGCGCCCCTGCGGACGCGCTGAGGCAGATGAAAGCTCGTCATTAAGCCTAGCTGTAAGTAGAGCGGAGACAATTAAAGGAGCAAGCGTCCCACAGAGGCACCGGGCTGCGGAGGTGAGTCGCAGACTCCTGTGGAGTGATGCCGAATTATTCACCACCTCCCATCATCTCGGCACCTCCTGCACTCGCCTGGGTGGGGCCCACACCCTCCTTAATTGGGGTGGCTTGTTCATTTATTATTTTTTAAAGGGACGTTGCTGCGTTTTGGCTGGGAGGACAGAGACGATGGTGCCCGGTGCGGGCGTGGGGCTGCCCAGCATGGTCATGCCTGTGCCCTTCACCCGCTTTGTTTCTCCTGTAGGTGCCAAAGGGCGGCAGCGTCCCACCGGCCACAGAGATCGCAAAGCCTCCAGTGGTGCCCCAGGCCCAGGAGAGGAAGCCCCAGGTGGCCTACAAAACCGAGATCATCGGGGGGGTGGTGGTCCACACGCCCATCTCCATCAACCAGGTGAGCTGGCAGGATCTGTGCACCGTCCCGAATCCGGGGGGTGAAACCCCTGTGACATGAAGCACCCCGCCTTGGTCTCTCTGTTCCCCGTGTTTTAAGAGCGGCTTCTAATGGGGATAAGCAGAAAAGGCGGCAGCTCTCTCCATGCGTAGCTGGGCGAGGGCATTCCCACCACACCCCGCTTTGATGTTCCCACACCTCGCTGCCGGGGGCCCTTTGGTGCCTGAGCCGGGCTTTGAGGGGTCCCTGCCCGCTGGGCTTTGTGTCTGGCTCCTGCTGCCGTCGCTGCCCTGCCAGCAAGGGCGTCCTGCCTTCCGAGCTGAGCAGAGCGAGGGCGGCTGGGTCTGCAAATCACTTGTTGCAGATGATGCTCAGATTTGTGCTTTAGGAAGGGCGAGCGCAGGGAAAGCGGGTGTCTGGGTGTTATCATTCCTTTGGCATCCTGCTGCGCCCCGCCAGCATCGAGCAGCGCAATGGGAGGAGGAATACTGTTACTACGCAGCGGCGATGGGCTCTGTCGCTCTCCAACCCCAGGTCGGAGCAGCAGAGCTTGTGGACGTGTGTCCCCCAGCGTGGCGCTGGGCTGGACGGGTCTGGGGGAGGTCCAGCCATGGGGATGGAGGCAGTTGCTGGTTTGGGCTCTTGGGGAGGCTGATCTGCACTTTCATTTCTGGAAACCAGCTTGGTGCCTGCAAACCCTTCCCACTCAGGGGTGTATAAATAGCTGCACTTGGCACCCTGTAGCACCTCTCCTTTGTCTCGCTCTGAAGTGTGATGAGATGGGGGGGTGTGAGGAGGAGGAAGCTGTGAATCTGCTTGGCTTCTTGGCCATCCCGCACCATCCACCCGCCATCCTGGGTCCGAATCCCCCACCGAGGTGCCCGGCGCAGAGGGCCCCTGTGTCGCTGCCCCCGTCACAGCAGCCAAAGGGACTGTGCCGTCCCACCGGAGGCGGTGGCTGGCACCGCTTGCCGTGGCTCTGCACCCCCTTCCCTCGGCCCGTGGCCGTCAGTGTCTCCCACCTTTGGGCGCTCGTCCCGCTCTGGGTCTCACTTCAGCTCTTATCAGTAGCAGCACTAAAAATAGAGCAGAGAATTAGATCATTGCAGCGTTTTTTTGCCGGCAGGCGTTTTTAACGCTTCCCTGGGCGCAGGGTTTGTCAGGGAGCGGGTGCAGAGGCGTGTGGGGCCGGGGCTGCTCCCGGCGCTGGGCTGGCAGCTTGTCCCTTCCCGGCGCCGCTGCCGCGCCGGATGGACGCTGCCGGACCCTCGGCCCGCGCACGGGGTGGGCAAGGCAGGGAAGCTGTGCCTCCCCCCTGCTTCCCCGTGTGCCGGGCAGCCGGGGCAGCCTGGCTGCCTGCTTGCAAACAAGCGGCAGTCACCAGCCCTGTGACTTCTTTTTTGTTTTGCTGAGTTAAAGCCATGCTTTTCTCCTGACCCTTGAGTCTGCCTCCCTCTCCTCCCCTGCCACCACCTCCCAGGAGCTGCGAGCTCCATCCTCAGCCCTCGCCCAACCTCTGTCTTTCACAGAGGGGTTGTTTCAGAGGTCGTGCTTCAGCTGCTGGACTATTTTCCATGCTCTTGCTGCCTGCCCCGTGTGAAAAGGCCATTCCTCCGCTGCAGCTTCCTGGGCGCGTCTGTGGCTTCCTGGCTCAGCCCTGGCCGGCCGGTGCTGCCCCGCAGCGGCTCTGGGACTGTGCGGGGGAGCCCCGCGCTGCAGCTGCACCCCCAGACTGGCCGGCAGCATCGCCCCGGCTCCTGGGTGGGATGCTCCCTATTGCAGCAGCGTCCCCATCTCTGCTCGTGGAGACGCACGTCTGTAACGCTCGGCGGAGCTGGCGCAGCCCAGGCAAGGGGAGCGGGTGGTTTCCCCTTCCCGGCCGGGCTGGAGCTCTGCTCTGCCGCTCTCCGGAGGTGCCAGGCGGCAGTTTGGAGCCAGCCAAATGGCTGCTTGTCTCTGTCCTGGAGAAACCAAAGCAGCCTCTCGAAGGTGCTGGAAGGAGCAGCGCGGGCAGGTCGCTGGTTAACCGCACCAGCAGTCGCACCGGCGCGGGTGCCATATAAGGCTGGCGGTGGTGAGAGCCACCCCGGCTGCCATGGCAATTCTCAAACCTCAGCGCGGAGCTGGAGGAAGGGGTTGGAGGGATGGGGGAAGGAGATGAGCACAGATGTTTCATCTCAACCATCCTCTGTGCTGCCGAGGGGGAAGGGAGGGTGCCGCTGGGGGACGGGGCAACGCAGGGGAGAGAGGGGTGATGCTGGCGGTGGGACAGGGTCCGGCCCTTGGGATGCACTGGGAAGTGCTCGGGGTGAGCCAGGGGATGGGTGCTGGATGCGCGGCCACGTGCGCAGCCCGTCTGTGCTCAGAGCAGCAAGCCTTGCGCTTGGGTAGAGACAGCTCAGGGCCGGGGAAGTGTGAGTTTTCTACCTGAACTCCAAACACCAGTTTCTTTTGGGAGGATTTGGCTGTGAAAACGTGGAGTGGAGACCTTATGGCTTTCCTGAGCAGCTCGTTCCCATGATATATTGCCTTCTCCAGTTGGAAAGCGTCCCTGCTTTCTAACTTGGGTTTGCCTGGCTCCAGCTTCCAGCTGGTGGTTTTTGTTCTGCCTCCCTCTGCCAGATGAAAGAACTCCTCGTACCTTGCGTTTCCCCGAGAAGGTTTGTGGTGCAGTCGAGTCACCTCTTGGTGCTTGATAAGCCAGCAGATGTGAGGTCCTTTAACTCCTCTGCTGCAAGGGATTTTCTTCAGCTCAAATTGCTTCTGTGGCTTTTCTGTAGCCTTTCCAATTTCTTAACATTGCTTTTAACACGTGGGCGCCAAAAGAGTGAATAGTACTCAGGCAGCAGTCTGAAAAGCTGCCTGCTACGAGATAAAATCAGCTCTCTACTCTGGTTCATTCCCCTGCTCTAGTCCAGGCACTGCAATTAGCCCTTGGTATGCAGCGCCGTGCTCAGGGCTTGCTTCGGGTTGTGTTTCCCTCCAGCTCAGGTGTCCTGCCTTCTAGTAGGGCATTTCCCTCCCTGCTCTCTCTGTGCCCCCCATAACCCTGTGCTCTCTGGTTGCAGAATGGCGGGGACGGAGGGGAGGGCAGCGACGTGGCCACCCACCCGCTGCTGCGGCGCTCGCAGAGCTACATCCCCACCTCGGCCGCCAAGCCGCCCACCGGGCCCCCCATCCTCAAGAGTGGCTACTGCGTGAAGCAGGGGAACGTGGTGAGTGCCGGGGGGTCCCTGCGCCGCGGGCAGCGGCGCGGCTCAGCCAGGCGGGTGGCGCTGGGCTGGCTGCTCGCCGTGGGTCGGGGATGCTCCGGGGATGCTCTGGATGCCGGACCGCGACAGCGTGGGGAGAACACTGGAGCCCAGCACCAAGCGGTTTCCTCCTCTCTTTTGCAGAGGAAGAGCTGGAAGCGCCGGTACTTCGTTCTGGATGAATTTTCCATCAGTTACTACAAGTGTGAGCAGGTGAGCGGCCCTGCCTGGGACCGGCTGCTCCCACGCAGAGGTCTGGGGCCGCTGCGCTCCCGTGGTGACGCGGGGGGCTCCGTGGGAAGCACGTGGCAGTGCTGCCAGCCCCAGGGGCCAGCCAAGCCCATCATCGTCTCCTCTCGTCTCGGCAGGACAAGGAGCCCTTGCGTTCGATTCTCCTGAAGGATGTCTGCAAGACCCACGAGTGCCTGGTCAAGTCTGGGTAATGCTCCCGTCCGTGTTTCCCTGGCCTGCAGCTCCGGCCACAGCTGCCCCGGCCCCAGCACAACCCGGGGCTAACGGGAGCCGCGGCTGCTGGTGGGAAGCAGCTCCCCAAGGGGCTGAGCCAGAGGAGGGCAGGAAGGAAACTCGTCTCCCTCCTTCGGGGAGCCCAGAGGGCCCCCAGCAGCGGTGGCTGCTGCTGCTGCGAGCTGGGGCCAGGCTGACCTGTGCTGCCACTCGCTTTTCTTTTGCAGCCCTGTAACCCAAATGTCGCCTCTTTGTTTTGCTTTTAAGAAATTTCTTCCCCTTCAGCTCCGTGAGCAGGGCAGGAAAATGTGGCTGGATGCAGGATATTGTCCCTCCTCTGTCCTTCTGGTGCTGATAGCCATCTCTGCTGGGCAGGCGTGTTCCTACAGCTGTCTTATCTCCATAGATTAAGGAGTATGGGGCCCTGCACAGTAAATAGCATCGAATGACAGAAGAACAAAGGTGTTCATAAAGCTGCCGAAAGCCGTACATAGGCGTTTCCTTAAACTAGCGCAGGTGGCTACACAGCGTCTTGGGAATGATGATTTTATCAGTGTTTGCTGCAATAAAAAGTGACTTGAAGACTTGCAATAGAAAATGAACTAAGAAAACAAATCTCTTTAGCTAAAGTAAAATTTTTATTAATTTATCTTTGAATTTTTATTCTTAATAAGTAATAAAAAGCTCACATTTAAAATGAACTGTGAATGAGACGGATTACAGGCCTGGGGAGGGGTGGGGGTTTGCCTGCAGAAGCTAGGGTGTGTTTGTAGCTGAAGGTCTCTGGGCAGCTGGAGTCGTCCTCTCAAAATCCAGACAAGATCCGAGCTTTGCCTTCAGTATGTTTTTCCCCAGCACACTCTAGAGATAAGGGTAAATACGGATTACTTTTTTTCCATCCGTGATGACTTCTGGGTACTGACAGTCTCTTTCTCGCTGTTTCTAGTGACCTCCTGATGCGGGACAACCTCTTTGAAATCATAACGAGCTCCAGAACCTTCTACATCCAGGTGAGGCAGCCGAGGAGGGTTTGCTGTTCCGTGCATAAGGTCGGCTCTCGGCAGCTCGTGCAAGCCGCGCTTCTGCCGACGGGCTGCTCCCCGGCAGCCTCAGGCCAGCAAACACAAGCAGATGAGTTTGTAGCGGCTTCACCCGGCGTCAGGGCACGGGCGTCCGGGGAGAACTGCCAGGCGGTTTCACTTCTCCCCTTGGACTTATTTATAATGGTGGCTATTTGTGTGAGCAGGAAAAAGCAGGGACAAAAGCACAGGGCGATCCAAGGAGCATCCCGAGCGTGCGGGGCTGTGTCCACACACCCCTGGCCTGCACATTTGGCCAGCCCTTCTCTGCCGTGGTGAGGGGTGTTAAGTCGGCCTCGCCGTCACTGGCTGAGCTGGGCGGGGGGAGGCAGCGGATGGGGGGTGCCGTGCACGGTGCTCTGGGCATTGGCAACACCCCTCGGCACCTGCGAGCCCCCAGCGAGCAGCCAGCGCGCCCTGCCATGCCACGCAGTGGGTGCACGTCCCCGTGTGTGGGGGCCAAAGCCCCGGACCCTGCTGCTCGGAGAGCACGGCCCCGGCGGGCTCGGGGCAAGATGCATACCCCGAGCCCCTGCCAGGGCCGGGGCAGGGTTGTTTTTTTTTCTTTCTTAAATGCCTTATCTATTCCTGATATTAAAATGCTGCAATGTGGAGAGTGGCTCCCCTTCTGTGGGGGGAAAATGGGGTGGTGCAGTGATTTCTGAGCAAGCATAAATTAGGAACAAATATACCGGGAACCACGGTAGCCTGTCCATCTGCATGTCCACGCTTTGCTGCGCTGGGGATCAACTCCGGCTGCACCCGGGGCTTGCAGAAGGCAAAGTCTCATTTGGGCTGGTGTGTTTTGCAGGCAGACAGCCCTGAGGACATGCACAGCTGGATCCGAGTAATCACTGGGGCAGTCCAGGCCCTGAAAACCCGCCCGAGGGTAGGTCATGTCCTTTCTGCTTCATATGCAATGTCAAATGAAGATCGTGCCAATGTAGAAGATATTTATTTAGTGGCTTGTGTAAGCACTTGGCTAGCTCCGTTTCAGGGATGAGATCCCTGCCCGCTCTGGGTTTGTATGCCAGTCACTGGAAAAGCTTCCTTGAAAAAGATTCAAAAGTGAGATTCAGTCATCGAACTGGACCTGCGTGAACCCTGCTCCGCTCCAAGGCACGAGCGAGAGCCTGACTGGTGGCAAAGGGCCATTTAATTCAGACTTTTGCTTTGCTTAGGGTTTTTTTCCCTCTCTGCAGAGCGTGTAAAGGGCCTGGGCCTGGTCCCCAGGGCTTTGCGAATTGCTCGCAGCAGTTGCACACACAAAATCCCAACCCCAGGCAGAGCTCACTCTGCGTCTGTCCTTGCAGGAAATGTCCTTCATGAGATCCACCTCCATGGTCAAGCCTGGGGGCTCCGCAGCCCCCTCCCAGCAGCGACAGGCGGCAGAGGAGAGGAGAGCGCTGGGCAAAGCCCCCTCCACCTCCTCCTGGCAGCCCTGGACGCCGGTGCCGCAGGCGGAGGGGAAGCAGCCGGTGCTGGAGGAGGCGCCTGCGCTGCTGAGAGACTCGGTGTTCATGCCGGCCTTCACGGAGCGTGACGCCGGAGCCGTGCCGGGCAAGCGCGTGCGGCACAAGTCGGAGCCTCAGCATCTCAAGGAGAAGCCGTTCGCCTTCGACCTGGACGATGAGAGCATCCGGACCTCGGACGTCTGACCAGGCGCCGAGCCACCCCCCGGCTCCGTGCACCGCCTCCCTGGCTGCCAGGGGTGCCCACGGGGTGGTTCGGGGCACGCGGCGGCGGGCCTGGGGTGGCTGGTCTCCACGCATCCGTTCAGCGTCTTGGACTGAGCTCACCCCGTCGTCTCGGCAGGGGTGAAGTGCCCCTTCCCTCCACCGCTGCTCTTCCTTGCAATACAGGATCCGGCTGGACGCGCGTCCCGCTCTGCCGGGGAGCGGGGTCCCTGCCCGCTCCTGCCTGGGCTTTGCCCCAGGTGCAGCCTGGCTGGCTCCGTGCTTTGGAAGCTGCCTCCGGGCAGGGCAACCTGCAGGCGCCTCATGCTGCCATCGCTCGCTGTGCAGGGTGGGAAGCACTGGTCCCCAGCACGGCCTGGCGCGCGGGCATCCTCTTCTGCAACCGCATAATTTCCCCTCAAACGCAAGCCTGGAGGAAGCAGCAGGAGGTCTCGGAGCCACGAAGGGGAGTGTGGCCTTTCTTATGTTTGAAAAACATTTTTCTCCCCTTTTGTGCTGCTCAGCCTTCCCTGGGCAGAGCCGGGGAGATGCCAGCCTGCAGCTGCCTGCACGAGGGGCATGCCGCAACTTCCCGTTTTGATGGCTTTTCCCCTAGGATATCAGCAATTTACTCTGCCTGACTAGTGATGTATCAACAAATCCTTTATTAGGTCTTTTATATCCGTGGCCACTGTTAAACCCTGGTGCTGGCAGGCTCCCCGCTCAGCCCCTCCGCAAGGCTTACTGGTACTCTCTGAGCGTGAGCCTGGGCAGGCGGCCGGTGCGACGGAGACTCCCAGGGATGGGAGGATCCCCAGGTACGGTGTCGGTTCTGCACTGCGTACATCGGGGCACCAGAAAGCCGTGCTCGGGTGGTGAAGTGCTTTTAGCAAAAAGCAGCGAAGGCCAAACGTGTAAATGAAACTGGGAAGACTCGTCCAGCCAACCCGCCTGCTGCCTGCCTTGAAATGAAAATGAGCAGAGATGTTTACAGCAACATGAATTCATCATTCCCATAACCAAATCGGCTCCTGTAGGAGGTGTGATAAATAGCGAGTAGAAAATTCAGGTATTCCCGAGGCAGCGAGACCGTCTGATACCTTCACCCCGAGATGGGTGTTTAATCCTTGGTACCGAGTGAGGACGCACCTCTCCGTCCTTGCTGTCAGCAGCGGGTTGTGTTGGTGTGGCTTTGTGAGAGCCGCATCAAGCTGCATCCACGCGTTAGGTGCTGCTTTACCCTCCGACTGAGGGCCCTCGTTCAGACCTCACTTACCCAGACCCGAGTTGGCAGAGTGAGGAGCGTAGGCTGGGGCAGCGGCCGTGCACCACGGAAAGCAGCACACGTTTGGGTAGGAAAGCCTTAGTCCAGAATTGCATTAAGCTGAAAGGAGCAAGCGAAGGCATCCCTTGTGTTAGGCTGCTGCGGTCTGCGGGCGTCCCCCGCCGCGGTGCCCCTTGCGAGCCTGGCCGGTGCCGGAGCTCTGGGCAGGGCTGCAGAGGGTGCCTGGGGGCCAGGGGCTGCGCAGGGCCCGGCTGACGGGCACGTGGGGTCTTCTAAACGCGCTTGCCTTGGCCCCGCTGCACGGCTGCATCCCGCCTCGGGCACCGGCGCATCCCGCCTCGGGCACGGGCACGCGCTTTGCCATCTCAGATAGATGCCAGCCGGGAAATCCGGGTGGCTGCTGCGGGAATTGCATTGCAAGCTTAGCAGCGCACGGAGTGGTCTGGAGTTAACAAGGCTTCCCTTTACAGTGGATTAATTACCTGTGGGTTTTTTTTCTTTCTTTCTTTCTTTCTTTCTTGCTTTGTGTCATTACATGTTCTCTGCTCTGCAAAATCAGCTCAACGTGCTCCCCAGGAGCAAAAAATGTGGTTTGTCCCTGCCCTTTCCAGCTGTTTGGCCGCTGTGCTTCAGCCTAGCTCAGCCTGGGATTGAGCAGAGCTTTATCAGTTGAGCTCCGAGGTGTTGCTTAGATGATTCTGTGATCTTAACAAGATTAAAATCGCATCTTCCTATATCAATCCCCTCCTTGTTGCGGGGGCTGCTCCTCCGCCCGTGCTCGGCTGGAGCGGGGTTGTGTGGAGATGCTGGAGAACACCAGCTATGAAAACGATAGGGATTGATGCAAACGGTACAGGGTGAGTGTTAATATTTGTTATTTAATTGTAGAAACCTAGATCATGCCGTTCCTTTTTCTTCTCCTTTTTGCTTCATTTGCACTAGTGTTTGAAATATTTTGTTTTAGGCTGACTTGCTATTTGGCTGTTGGTTTTTATCTGGAACATGGTGTTTCAGAAATGCGTTAATAGTTTGGTAAGCCCGTCAATCATAGTCACGGCATTTGGTGATAGCGCTCTGACCTCATTTCTGGAAAACATCAGATGCGGAGGGATGATGGTTGCTTTGTGCAAGGCTTCAAAACCAAGGAGTACCAAGGGGTTTTGTTGCTTGGTAATTGCAAAGTTTCCTCAGGCCTGGGATGGTAAAGCAGAAGCTTGTTGCACAATTAGGGTTAATTATCCAGGAGGGCAAACTACCAGTGGCTCCAGCGCTCTTGCGACATCGCTGGTTCTCATTCCCACCCTCCCTGCATCCCCAGGACAGCGTAAAGGCTGAATGTGAGACTGCAAGGAGTGTGTTTAAAGTCGAGCTGGGCTCCAGACCCGTCCGTGATGCAGGTGGTGGTGTGGGGAGGAAGTTCTCTCCCATCCCCAAGGACCAGGCAGATGCAGCCAGACCCCGATGGAGCTTTGCAGCATTGTTTTAAAGCAAACTGGTGTCCCCCCGCCTCCACGCCTGCCTCGCAGCTGTCCTGCACGGGGATGAATGCATCCCCCCGTAGCTGCTCCCTTTTGAAAGTGAAGCACGTGCTGTGAGCTTCCCCGCTTCCCTGGGGATGCATGCAGGTTTGAGGAACCTTGCGCAGAAAGAGCGGTGCGAGAGATGGGTTTGTTCTTTTCCATGAAAACTTCCCGTGGTTTCAGCCATTTCTGCGGGCGCTGGCTGTGGATTTCAAGTGCTCTTAGGGTCGGGGTGCCTCATGTGGGCGATGCTCTGTGACTCCCATGGTGTCGGTTACCTGCTTCCCCCCCTCGCCTGTAAATGCTGTCTGCAGGAGATGGAACGCCCTTTTTCCCTGGTGTTTTTAAAGCAGGAAGTCCCAGTCGCTTTTCCAGGCTGTCCGTTTACATTGTGTATTTTGGGCAATGATTGCTGCGGGGGTTGAATGCCATCCCCACCAGGGCAAGGGGAACAGCCCTCGTGTGCTGGGGGAGCTTTAGAGACGCTGCACGGAGCTGCCAAAGTCCTACCTGGTGTCTTTTGTGCCGCACTTAGGCTGGAGCCTCTTGGAGGCCCCCGTTGTGGAGCTGCAGCCAGCCGGGCTGCCCACCCCATGGCCCCCTGTGCCCCACGGCGCCCTGCCGCACACCCGGCCCCCCGGCCAGCTTCAGCGGGGAAGGCACCGAGGGCAGGGCTAAGGGCCATCGTGGCCTCTGCTTTGAAAAAGGTTTTGATCTTGTCTGTCACTGCTAGAAAACGAGGGGGCAGAGACTAACCGGGCGAGAAGCGTCCCTTGCTCACGGGGTGTGTGTTTGGTAAGGAAAACAACAGATTGGAGCAGAAACCGTCTGTCTCCAGGCGATGTGCATCCTCCCAGCCCGAGGGGCCAGTTCAGTTTTGTTGTTGAAGTTAAGACAGCTCCAGCTATTACTTTTCTTGAGCCCTTCCCTGAGTAAGTGTGTCCTAATAAAACTCTTGGTTTAAACACTTTGTTCCTTGTTTTTGCTCTCAGCGGCACGTTTCCCAGCGAGAACTGCCTGAGCACGCTTCTCGGGGGCATCTGTGAGGCGGGCGCAGGTGCTGCCGCCCTGCACACAGGTCGGTTCTGGGGGCGAGTGCGTGGTGGTGGCAGGGAAGTCACAACTGTCTTTGCCTTTCTGAATACGCGGGTGGAGGAAAGCCGTCGGACAATCTCCGTCATATTCCTCAGCAGTCCACGACAGCCTCGTGCACGGAAGGAATTTGAGGTCCTGCTGTTAGCTGGCAGCTGCTGGGCTGAGGAGATGGGGAGATGTTAATGACGATGGGTTTTGCACATGGGATTATTAGTTTTTTCTTTCTGGCTTGCTGCATGTTTTTTTCCCCACTGTGGGCTTTTCAGCCCCGTTGTTCCCCTGGTCCGAAGAACGTGGCAGTTTCATGATGAAGCCTCCCCCCACCCCGGTGCGCTGAGACTTATTCGAAGCTGCCAAATTCAGATTACTTGTGACCTAAATGGGATATAAACCCCATTCCCCGGAGAGGAGGAGCTGTTGCAATAAACCACAAACCAAAACTGGAATAGACAGAGTTCCCGGCCAAACTGAACCCCGTTGCAGCTCCACTGGAGGCAGAAGTAGAAGTAACACAGGCAGAAATTTGCCAGATGGAAACGGCTGGAGGGTCCTCGGTTTGCAGAACTGTGGCAGAACAGAGCACGTACTTTTGCTGTATTTTACACAAAGCGTGACCGGACTTTTGCATATATGGATTTTTGTGTCTGGTTCTGGCCGTGACTTACTGCAGCTTCCTTTTCCCGTTTTTATTCAGCTCGGTAAATTTTCAGACTGCATCTGGCGGGGCTTCCTCTTTTGGGTGCGCGGTTGCTTGAAGCTCCCGCTCATTCGGGTACCGCACGTGCCCTGTGCCGTGGGCTGGAGCCGGAGGGGTGACTGGCACGCAGACGGGAGCTCCAACCCCTTCCCAGCTCTCTGACAGCTCCCGTCTGTTCCCTGCAGCGCCGGGTGGAAAGGAGCCCTCTGTCGCTAACGAGGCAAAGCTGGTAGTTAGCAGTTTTACAAAACACGAATGGTTGCCACTGAACGGTCACGGGTTTTAAAGACTATGGCTACCTGGCAGCTGGGAAAGGGAACGCAGCCTGCTCCACGGCAGCACGAGGGGAAGCTGTTTGAAAAGCGCACTTGGTTACCGTGAAGGGCGCGGGACAGGAGAAACAGGTAATTTTAAAATCACACCCGTACTGCTTTGGAGTGGTTGCAGTGTCCTACAGCCGATGCTTCTAGAATACGAGCGTGGCAGGGAGAGTTACACCAATGGACACAAGAGGCCCGAACTTTATTTGCTGCACTGTGGCTTTCCCTGCCTGCAAGAGAGTGGGAAGTGATGTTCTCCCAAGGCTGCGGCTTCCACTAAATCTAACCCGGCTCCCCCTGCAGCCAGCGAACACGGATTCAACAAATCACGCAGAATTAGAGCTCATCGCTTTGCCAGAGTCTCTATAACTTGCGTTAGGTTACTCAGCTGTAAAGGTTTGCAAAACCACACGCTAGCGGTGTGCAGCCGCGCGGAATCCACTAATACTGAAAGTGGGTGGAGTCAGCTCCTTCCAGACTTTATTAAGATTTGTTTGACCGCCTGCGTTTGCAAGGTCTGATTTCTTAAACTGTTACCGCTTGCAGAGGGAGGGAATCCAGATTATTTTAGTCAAGCGAAATACATACCGAACGGTTTTGTGTGTCCGAGGTTCGTACAGAGGAATTAACAAGAACAACCGTTCCGCACATTAAGTTACAGCTTTGTAAATCCGTGTTTGCGCAAGGCAGAAGAGTCTGTTCTGACGCTGCGGAACAAGCGGAGGAGTCCGGCTCCAGCCCTGGCAGCGTCTCTCGGGGTCGGCTCTCGGGAGCGGCCTTTGCCCCTCTCAGTACACGGTGCACCAGTTGCTGCCGTCGCTGGGCATCAGCCCGCCGGTGATGAGGAGGATCAGATCTACGAACCACCAGATCCCCAGGCCTCCCAGCGTCAGCAGCTTCCCCACGGCGGTGCCGGTGTGGCCCAGGCAGAACCGATCCACTCCAAAGCAACCCAGGAAAAAGGAGTAGAGCAGAGTGGTTATAAAATAATGTCCAGTGTACCTGCAACGGGAGGGGTCAGGGGCACGTCAGGCGGGGGGATGCCCACGCAGCCCCCGGCCCACTCTCCTCGGTGGGGCTCCCACGGGTGTGGGGCCTGGGGGGGGGCGGTGGGCTATGGGTGGATGTGGTGTGGGGGCCTGGGGGAAGCAGTGTG
>VZTV01046629.1:0-19738 GCA_013400875.1 Anhinga rufa
GGGCAGCGGCTGACTGGCTCGCAAAGTACCGCCACGTCCTGGCACACCAAGCGTCACATACCCGTGCCTTTGACAGTGAGAAGTTTTTCAGGAGATTCTACAATGAAATAGCAGCATTTGAAGGATATTTCCCCTTTCTAAGGTCAGTGAAAGGTTCTTTTCTTTTCCTTCCTTCAATCACCAATAAGTGGATTTTACTAAGACTGAACAGTATCTTCGGATATATGATTTCTGATGTAATAAGATACAGGTCTTGGCTTTTCAAATGGTCACACTGATTGAACCGTGATGGCTGCTGCTCTTGAAATGGCTCTTCCAGTTCTTCTCTTTATTGGTCTGCCCTGTAAATGGGCTGTCATATCATTCTTGGGAAAAAATGCTCTTCTGCTGAAATTAGAGTTAGTTGATGGTCTTGTGCTTGATTTGGACAATGCCTTTATCCTCCTCTCCCAAGCATGCTCTGCTGAGAAAGTGGTCAGAGGGGAAGGGAAGGGAGAGGGAGAAACAGATATTTCAATAACTCAAAGTTATTCCAGAGAAGTTTGGCTACAGTTCCTTCTTAGGAATCTCAATTTTTTAAATTAAAATATAGAAAAAGAAACATTGTCAACATACACATCATCACAGAGACAAGTCACGGAGGCAAAATGAAGCTATTTGAGGACTCAACAAGCCAGCCATTTGGAGGCCTGAAGAACTGCAGGAACAATTCCTTTTCATCCACCCTAATGCTATCATGGCTCTAGTCATGCTATGGCTATTAAGGAAATTAAACCATCTGACCTTACAATAAGATAAATCCTGCTCCCAGCAATTACATACTCGAGGAAACATATCCTGAAGTCATACAAAACTAAATATCTCTCCAGCCTACCTCCTTCCTGCGTTCTGAGTGATAATCAAAAGCTCAATAGTCTGAACTTGTTGCACTTCATTAATCACCTCCTGTGCACAGCCAGGCCACCAAGAGCTAAAAGTACAGATCTGTCAAGTAGTCCAAGAGTTATCTTTCTGCCACACCAGAGAGCTCTGCCATCAAGGTCGTGACTCTCCAGAGAGGTCCCGGCCTCTACCATGAGAATGCAGACTTGCAAGGACAGTAGGTAGGGCTCTACTAAGAAGTTCCTGCTGCCATGATCTGGAAATAAAGGGTCTGCAGAAATGAGTACATGTATGGATACTACTTATCTAGACCAGTAAGGAGAACAGAAAGTGGGATCTGATAGGACACTGACAGGCTAGGCAGTAAAAGCACGCTGGAGCCATCTACGTTCACTGGAAGGCTACGACATTGGCCGAGGCAATCTGTTGATCTTGCCTACAAAATCCCTAACATGGAGAAGACAGTAATTATGGGTCTCCTTGTAAGAAAGGGTAGGAAGGGATTTGATAATTTTTAGGGCTTACGTAAGGAGCAAGCCCTAGTGTAAACCTTGAAACCTTACAGGAGACCTACAAACAGCTGATTCAAGAATCTGAGCAGCAGAATCTGGCCAGACAGCGCACATTGTCTTGCGAGTCTGGACTGCATTGTCACAGTCACAGAAGTCAGGGCTCAGGAAAATTAAAAATAAAGGGAATGAAAAACTTGTCGTCATGCATGTCTTTAACCAAATTCTCACGGTATTTCTAAAACTAACCCAGTGAACCGTTCAACTAGATCAAGCAGTGTTTCTGCAAGGATCAAGAGGTGTACAAAGGTGCAGGACATGCACACAAAAAGACGGTAAAAGTCCTTCTGGTCACAAATATTCTCCAGAATCCGTGGTAGAGAAGTACAAGTTGACAAAATAAAAGGAGTTGGTTTTATGCTTCCTAAGTGCTGTTACCAGCAAAAATAAGGGAAACTTTTATAAGTTAACAAAATCTCCAATCTGAGTTTGACAGCATCCCCACGGACATTTCTGTAAAACTGATGAAGGCTACTTTACCTGGAAGACTCTTTTTGCAGCGGTATTACAGAGACTTGCTCGAAGCCATCACTGGGCTGAATATTAACTTTACATAAATTTAATGCTGCATAAGTTAATGCAGGAAAATCCCAAAAGATCTGAGAAAAATCGTGTTGCTTTTATTTAGTGTCCTAAGGAAAGAAATCGCAGGTATTTGTTCATCAAATGCGTATTTCTGCCCAGAAAATTTCATCTTCAGACAATTGGGAGTGTCCCAGGGCTTGGTTTGGTTTTGTCTTCATTTTGGGTTTTTTTTTTTTTTTGTTAATGTTCTTTACTGACTCTTGCCATTTAACATCACCTACAAATTTACTTCATGTATTTCAAATTTTTTTCTTGTGGTCTTTTCATTGCACCAATGGTGGTGTGAAGGGAACCTGGTCTGACTCTTCAATAATAAACCTCCTTCGATCAGGGGAGTGTTAAATGGTGGCCATAAAAGACAATGCCTTTTTACTGCGTTTCAGTTCAGTGTTTCCAGCTACACTAATTTTACATATTTTTCTATTAGATTGGAAGATGGTATCTAGTAAAAATACTGGAGGATGAGGCTAAAATAATGGCTTTATTCTGACTAGGATGCATGATTAAGGACCACTCTGTCCTACAAATTAAAATAATGATTACAACAAGGCTGAAAAGGCTGAAGGATAACATTTTGTAGCCAGGCTGTCAGACACCAGCAGCTGTTGGTATCATTCTTTGAAGTACTTTGAAATCTCACCTGCCTGCAGAGACTTGCATCTCCCTGAAATTCAATGGTCTAATAGGAAACTATTGCACAGACTTCATTAAGCTATAGTTGAGTTGTGTTTCCATATAGGAATTAGGACTCCCTATAGCCCAGGGGAAAGAAAAAGGGAAAAAAGGGGTATTTTAACAGCCACCTCGTCCATATGAGTGGACAGCAGGCTAGGATAAGGGATAAAAATGCCACTGGATGGTCCGTATTAATGCAGTGACTGGTCTGGCTAGAGGTACTTCAGCAGTGGGAGCACAAATACGTGCCCCAGACAATCCTAATACCTTCCCCTTAACGGCTCCATTAAGTAGGTTTTGCTCTCCATTACTATTATAATAAAATGCAAACATTAATAACAGAGTTTAATTTATCTCACTGGCTTCTCATGACTTTGGGAAAAGATTTAAAGCGAAGATACAACAATGTGTCAAACCCCTCTGAATTAACAGCTCTCTGGGCCTTTCTAACAAGGGGAGAAAAGGACAGATAGAGATATGAGATTACAGACAGGATGAGAAATAAGGAGCATACAGAAGAGAGGGTGAGATAATTATAAGCAAGATAGGAAAGAAAGAGGAGTCAATAAATTCAATTTATGAAAAGCACAGAGTGTGCTCAGCCTGCGCACAAGTGCCCAGACTCACCGCCAGGAAATCGGATTAGTTAACTTATTTGGTTTTCAATATCTTGGTCTATTCCCTCTAGCAAATTTTCTTCTTTGTTTGTTTCTTGTAGCCAGTGTCAGTTAACTTTTTCATTCCTGAATCTGCTATTTTCCCCACTCCTCTGTCTTCCAACCAAGTACACATAGCATACGCATAGTAGGTAATTTTGCAGTATTTTCTAACAGTGTCTAGCAACTATTTCAAAGTAACTGTTTGTCTGGACTTCTGGGCAATCAGCGAGTAAAAATAATTACAATTACAGTGGCGACACATAGAGGATGAGCTATAGAGGACTGATGTTCATTATGAAAAACAATTGTTCCTGCTTGCAAATATTTCCATCATAAAAGGCTTCTCCTTCTCTGTTATCATAAGAGAGAAACCTCTCTGAATTCTCATCTTGAAGCATGTGTGAAAGAGAATAAGAAGCATTTAGGAAACACTTTTAACTACTTGACAGGCTTGGTTGAAGATCTTCAACAAAGAAGGTGTTTAAAAGGGTTCAAAAACCTAATGCTCATATTTATGCAATTTCCTTTTCCTGCACCTTCTGAACATGAATTAATTCATCCTCATCATAGTCTTCTGAAGACACTCCTATCAGATGCAAGCTTTACTTATAGCTTAAACCTGTATGACTAATTAATCTAAATTTCCTAATTACTTTTAAAAATAATATAGAATTATAAATCCAGTAAATCAGTATTCCAGATGATGCAAGCATGGCAAAAATGTAGTCCACTAGATAACAACGTAATATTATTCACTGGCTTTTTTTCTAAAATGTCTCAGAATCACCGATGGTCCGGTAACTTCAGACTGGATTTGGAATATAAAAAGCAAACTAAGACAAAACAGAAAAAAATAAATATACACACCAATTATTGTTTGTCATAGTAGGCATTCATTAAAAAAAAAAAATCACCATTCAATTTAAAGAAAAAAAAAAATCCAGTTCAAAAGGTCATGGAGACCACGGAAGAAGGGGATGAGCAAAATTTGCTGGCTGGAGATGTAGCAGCTCCTGTGCCCAAGGAAAGCACCTGGCCAAAGCTGGCTGCACTGCTCACATTTGGGTGTCTCAGCATGGCTCAACCATATTTCCAAAATTAATAAAGTGTCAGTAGCTTTATGAAAGAAAGCCTCAGGCTAGGAGATCAGGAAAATTTTATGTGAGCAGGGAGATCCAGTAGGCTGTAGAGTTTTTAAGGAAATGAAGGAGCTCAGGAGCTTGGTGCATGAACAAGTGGTTCAGGAGAAGCACCAAAGGATATACTGAAGGACGGGATTCTGAAAGGGACAGGGTGATCTTACCATCTTTTATATTTCATCACATGGATCCTCTTTAAAGTTTTCACTGATGATAACAGCGTTTAATATCATAAAGTGATTTTAGAGCTGCCCAGACAGCCACACAAACCGTCCTCGTCCTGCACTGTTCAGAGATCAACCATGCTACAGCTCTTAGCTCCAGCACTGCCAATCCAGCCAGGCTGCCTGTGCAAAAAGGACCATACTAACTATATAAACTAACTATATAAACTATATATATATATCTAAAGAATTAACAATAGCAGCCCACAAATGTATTAAGTGCTGCGGACTGAGGAACAGCTTTAGCATTGCCACGCAACTGTTGGCTCCTACGATGTTTTACACAGCGCTAGACCACGAGCAGTGTTAATTCCAGCAAGATATTCAGTAATACCAGAGCAAGACTGCACCAGTGTTACAGCAAAAAGGTCATGGTGAATGATTATAGTCGAAGTCTTACTATTTTTCCATACAGGCAGAATTAACTCGACCGAAAATTATCATTATCAATTACTAGACATGCTTGCTGGGTCTCTGCTAACACATTAGAGCACATGTTTTCACATGTTCAAATATTGATTCATAGATTTTAGCAGAGATAAAGATGAACAGACTTATTTAAGCACTTCTAACGTATACTACATATACGGCCTATAAGCACATTTGCAACTGGCTTCTATAAGACCACAATCGAGGTCAACATATGCATCTCTATACTTGAAAGATGGAAGCTGTTGAAAAAGAATCCCCTTTAGAAATTTTAGCTTCTTTTAACTGAAAGATGTATATATTGCTATCTTTTTCCCTGATGCTGAACTAATAAAGCATTAAAGTTTATAGTCTGCAGTAAGAACCCATACCCTAGCAAATTGTATGAGAGGAAGGCAAGAGCAGGTAAATGATAGTATCAGGCTCTCGGAGTACATAACATAAAAGAAATCAAGACTTCCAACCGGTGAGCAATCTGGTTTGAGACATCCATTTATTTCTTACTGAAAGTGGTCATATTTATGACAAATAGTACCATGTAGTTTAATCCCCTTGTTTTACTGCTAAAACTGCAGGTACCAGGAAACATCTGCCAACAGCGACAGCTACTACACTAAACAAGAGCTTCCCAAAGGAAGAGGTGGAAACCCTAGCATTTAAATAAATTGAAAGTGGACTCCACAGAGCTTGTGAGAACATACATACTGGGGAACAGTACCGCTTCAGCATGTCAGAAGGACTAATTGGATAATCCGACTGTCTTCCTCTCTTCTTTGCTCCATCATTAATTCAATGGCAATATTTCTACACCCACCTGTTTGGCATGATTGACACAACGCAGGTACTGGCTAGCCAGGGCAGAGCAGCTGAGGGTCTCCTGAGCGTGTTGCTGATAACATTGTAGAATTTTATCCTGCAGATCAGCGCAGATTGGATGAGACTCATATCGCCTGGGGAAAGAGAAAAGAACATTTTGGTTTCCTTCTCAAGAAGATTTCAGGAAAGATGCACCTCTTTTTTCTTCTTTTTTTCTTTTTTTTTAAGAAGTAAACTAAATAATAGAAGTGAAGGAAAACACTTCAAAGTTATAAACAAAGGCTGTTTCTAGAGCTATTTGGGCTATAAAGTGGGTAACATCAGACACAAACATCAAGATGAGTTGCAGAAGTTTGGCTATTAGGACAAGTGTCCTCCTGATGCAGCACTCAGGTTCCAGCTAGCAGAGAAAACTAACACCCAACTTCATGTGAGCACGCATCTTTAACTGAACACCCCAGCAATGACGAAGCACATCTGATCTCACCTGCATTAGAAAAACAGCCACAGGAAAGCTTGATCGCTGTATCATCGCCCTATGGCCATATCATCTTGCTACTTATCAAATGTTGCTTGATATTGAAATCACCCATTGGGCTGACCTCGAGAATACAAAAACCCTGCTACCATCAGCAAATTCCACAACCTCCTTTTGCTGATCTGATGATAGCCTCTATTTTTGGCGCATCCTCCTCATCACCTCAATTCTAATCCTGATACCAGATGTGCAAGTTATTTAGGAATTTTGTCTGTTTTCTTTACTGTATAGATTCATTACTCTTGCCATCTTTTTGGCTGATGCAATATACTTTTTGCCTTCATCTGAAGCCAAAGGAATGGAAGCTTCTCTAGTCCATCCTGTAAAATCCAAACCTATTTTTCGTAAACTCATGGTCTGTTGTATTGGTTTATCAATGCAGACCAGTGTTTCACTTGCACACAAAAATCTGGTCATTTGCATTAATCTATAAAAGCTTATCCACACTGATAATGCCACAGAATTAAAATGGGAATACAACATTTTCCTATTTTAAAAGCAAGAGGGTTGGTGAAGTGTTTCAGAGACGAAATGTCCATTGAAATTTTAAGCCATTTACTTTATAAATCAAATATAAACTTCCTGAAGTACTCATTTCTATAAGAGACATTCAAATCACAGTTAAACCCCTTTCACACCAAAGATAAAATAATTCAATGGTAGAAAATCGAAATTGAAACCACATGAAAATTTAGAAAACCATTTACAGTTCATATGCCCTGAAAACAACCATTTGCTTTACGCGTGCAAACTGTATACTTAACGCATCTTCCCATTTACCCTACCAGAAAAGCCTGATGCTGGCTGCTCTAATATCCATTCCAGTCCACATTATTTTTAGCTCAATAAGGTCGTAAAAAAAAATGAGACTCATCAGCCACAGTATCCTCGGATGAATATTCTGCTCCTTCTTATTTTGCTGATTGACCAAGGCAGATCTCTATTTTACTACAGTACGAAAGTGAAACATGAAGCACAATGCTGTTCCTTAGGGGAATTGACTTCTTGGCAATCACTCAAGATGTAATACCAAAAAAGAAGGAATGTTAAATTGCCTTGATTTTACAGCATATACCTGTATAAAACATCCCTCTTACTCTTTTTGTTCATTACCATACATCTGTGAAATGCCTAAAACAGAATTTAAATGCAGTCCCCGGTGCTTACACACTTTATGATCTGAAAGTTCAAACTTCTGTAGACGCTTGCGGATGAGGATTTTCCCTTAATCCCCCCTCTGCTGATATCAGCAAGGACTTCAAAAGCGTGTTAGGCATCAAAATGTATGACCATAAACTGCTGCACACCGACTGATTATGGCACAGTCTGTATCGGGATGGAGTACGAGAGGAAGCACCACGTACGCTCTTTGTAGACGTAAGACTCACAGCGGTGATGATTTGGGTCCAACTAAACCAGAGCTCGTTTCAAATGCCTGAAACCCTGGTCCGGATTGATAAACCAATACAATAGACCATGAGTTAACAAAAAATACACACAGTAAGCCTAGCTGTGCCTTTATTCACAAGTGTGCCTTTATTCAAAGGTGAAGTGAAGGAAATGGGCTGCTGTACACTTGCTACATAAATTCTGTAAATGTATTTAAAGCCATTTCAGCGGGGGTACTCTAACCCACATTAAGGAGCTCTTTTGATTGCTTTTTTCCCTCAGCCATGCTATTAGTGACCATTCGAAGTCCACGTATTATTCCTTACTTGAATGCTTCAATAGACTCTTTACGTTCCCAATGATACCCGAGTCCTGTAAGACACACCGTCTCCTGCCCCACAGTTATCTGTTTTCATACTATGACTTTTCACTGGTGATTTTTCAAAACAGTGCCTGTCCTTCCACGCACTGCAGACCGAAGGCGGGTCAATGCAAAGAGGGCCACTTCCTTCAAGTCAACAAAATCCATTTTCTTGGATTAATCTGTTGAAGGAGAGCACCATCTCCGTATTGATCTGCTGTGCTCGTTACGCTACCCTAATGCACTATTTGCACTTTTGGGAAAACACTAAATGAGATTACAGTCTAACATTAGATGGCCATAAACCACGTGCTGCAGGATCTCCCGTTCAGGAAAGAAGGTTTCAATGTCCATTATGGTAACCCCACCGAAGGGTTTGTGATTGATTTCTGTTTGGTGACGGATGACAGGACTCTCAGATGGATGGGCAGAAACAGCCAACAGCAAGGAAACTCCTCAGAAGAGAAATGAAATATCTCCCTAAAACAGAACTTCTCCAATGTTCCTACAAGTGAGGGTAATTTTACAGATGCATTTAAGGGTCTGTGGGGCTTTACTGAAGAAAAAGCTTGTAAGAAAAGGTAGATACTGCAAAATCAGTCATTATGTAGAATCTGTAGTATAAATGTGGAGGTTTTAAGTACCTGAAGCAACTTGGTCTGGTCCCAGAGCTGCCCCTGCTTCATGCAGGAAGCCCCTTCCCTGAAATATCCTGTGTCCTGAGAGAGAGATCTGTATTTTGGGACACGTGGCAGGGAAAGTATCCCATTATTTTATTTTATTTTTCTTAATAACTTGGGAATTTCACAATTAAACTGAAAGAAAAATACACAATGGAGCAGTGAACCAGGACTGCCAGGGAACCCTGAGAGATCTCCATCTCCATTCAGTGCAACTCAATAACTAGAGAATCAACACACATGAAATCTAAAATGCCTTTCTTAGCAAAAGTCAATATGAACAGCAGTCTGATCTGCACCATGCACCACATGGCACGCTAGTAACGACGTTGTTTTTATTAAGTTTACAATTACTTGATCTGCTTTCGCTTTTCCAGCTGCTCCTCAAGCACCTCACGTGCTAGCAGAATATTTCTGAGCGCTGGAATAAACCTCTGAGGGAGCTGCGCACCCACCTTCTCCATCAAGCTGATGCACCGCAATCTCATAAAGGTAATAGGATGAAGACACAAAAGAAAATGAGAGAGAGTTTTAAAAAGAAATATTCTATGCTAAAGCATGAAGAGAAAATTTAATGAAGGTAACTTTGTACTCATCTAGCCTCTCTCAAAGAGCATAGCTTATTGTACTCCTGGGGGCGCCGAGAAAGGAGCCCCTTCATGGCATTCAAACAAAATGTCTACTAAAGAGGAAATTTGAAATCACCACGGTAAGCTTTACAAGTTTTGTGATAAAACTGACATTCTGACGAAGGAATCTGAATCGCTGATGAGTTTCCAGCTGTGTAGGTATCTGGCATAATCCCACCAGATCAGGACTTCAGGCAATTGTCATAAAATGTGGGGAAAAAAATAGCAACAAAAAACCAGCATGAAATACAAAAAATAGTGCCATTAGATGGCCAGAAGTATCCAGGGCTTAATTTTATTCCTCATTAAAATGCTGACACCTATCAAAAGCATCTGTTTTTATTTGCGTACTCCTTGGCATCTAAGGCTACCTCTGTACTACTAAATAAAAGAGACCAGAGATGACCCTCTGGGTCCAAGGCCAAGTGACACAATACAGCAAAACCTGCATCTCTTAAGTGTAAATCTTGCCTTCCCCTCCAAACAAGCAGCTTGGCATATCCACATCCAAACCGCAATCTGGGGACAGTCCCAGCACGTGCTGTTCCACTGGTCATGCCTGGCATTGCCCAAGGAAGTGTTAGCTCCAAAACAAAACCCTATGAAGGAATGTGCTACCAATTAGACCCAGTGCACCAGCACAGGAGAGCGCTGGAGGTGATGTCCTGACTTGTTTTATTTACCCCTACTGATGTAGAAGAGCAGCCACGCTGTGACCAGACCCTAACTGCACTAGGTAGCATACAAAGAACAAAACAGGAGGGAGATGTTTCTTTTCTCAATGCGCTTATAATGCACACAAAGATAAGAAACAACAAATTGATGGTGAAACGAGGAAACCCTCAGGGAAGACCCTCAGTAAGCTCCCCAGTTATACCAAGCTGGGAGGAGCGGCTGATACGCCAGAAGGGTGTGCTGCCATCCAGCGAGCCCTGGGCAGGCTGGAGAGCTGGGCCGAGGGGAACCTCATGGGATTCACCAGGAGCAAGGGCAAGGTGCTGCCCCTGGGGAGGAACAGCCCCCGGCACCAGCACAGGCTGGGGCTGCCCTGCTGGGAAGCGGCTCTGCTGAGAAGGCCCTGGCAGTGCTGGTGGGCAGCCAGTGCCCCTGAGCCAGCGCTGGGCCCTCGGGGCCAAGAAGGGCAGCGGTGTCCTGGGCTGCATGGACAGGAGTGTGGGCAGCAGGGCGAGGGAGGCCATCCTGCCCCTCTGCTCTGCCCTGGGGAGGCCGCAGCTGGGGTGCTGTGTCCAGTGCTGGGCCCCCAGTGCCAGAAGGACAGGGAGCTGCTGGAGCAAGGCCAGCGCAGAGCCACAGGGATGCTCAGGGGATGGAGCATCTCCCTGGGGAGGAAAGGCTGAGAGACCTGGGCTTGTTCAGCCTGGAGAAGAGAAGGCTGAGGGGGATCTCCTCAGTGCTTATCAGTGTCTGAAGGGCGGGTGTCAGGAGGGTGGGACTGGGCTCTTCTCAGCGGTGCCCGACGACAGGACAAGGGGCACCGGGCACAAGCTGGAACCCGGGAAGTTCCACTGAAATCTGAGGCAAAACCTCTTTGCTGTGCGGGTGCCAGAGCAGCGGCCCAGGCTGCCCAGAGAGGCTGTGGAGTCTCCTTCCCTGGAGCCATTCCCACCCCGCCTGGACGCGGTCCTGTGCCCCTGCTCTGGGGGTGCTGCTCACGCAGGGGCTGGACGGGGGGAGCTCCGGAGGGCCCTTCCAACCCCCACCGCTCTGTGGTTCTGTGACACTGAGGCAATCTGTACTCTTGCAATAAGCAGCGCACCAAGTATAACAACAGCCTAATTGTTTTCCAGTGCTTTTGAGCAACCGAGAGGATTTTTAGAGGGATTTGAGGGAAGTTAATCAATTAACATGGTCTACGTCAAGCAGAAATTCCTTCTGAGACACAGTGAAACTTGGTGCTTGTTTGAAAAGTGGAAGAGTGAGGGATGGAAGGTGGTGTCGCGAGAGAAAATAAATAGGGAGTTGGAAACAGCAGGGAAGCAGAAATGGGGCACACAGGGCTTTAAAAGTGAAGATGTGCGACTTCCATGGGATAACACTGCTGGGGAAGCTAGTGGCAGGATGAAATCAGTTTATGTGAATACGGGGTAGGAAATTTTCTGTAGCACTGCTTTCAACAGGGCAAGATTTCACTTCTCATGGCCAGGGGACAAACAAACATAAAAAAAAATTGTTGTGGTAACTGGTAGCCTGAGTTGTGATGGATTTAGCTGAGCAGATGGACAAGAAAGGCCATGTTTGAGATATTTTGCATAAAGAGTAAGCAAGAGTGAAACGAAAGCCTAGCTGAGAAGACCTAGAGAGGTCAGTTCAAAGATGAATTGTAAGTGACAAGTCTGAAACAGCAGGAAGACACTGGTGTTTTCCATCATGACACAAAAAGGTGGCGGTGAGGAATTTATTCTTTTTTTAAGATTACCTCATCCAAAAAGAGCCACTTCCAACAGCATCTCTGCTGAGTGAATTTGCAGGACTTGTTTACAGTATAGAAAATAGTTGCAAAACAGATAACGGGAAAAAGACAAAAGGGCATATGGTAATGAAGGTCCTTAATGCTGCACAATTATTTTTAGTTTTTAAATTAATTTACTCTTTATATTAAATTATTTTTAAAAATTGTCTTCACACATTAAGTAGGTGATGACTTGAAAGTGCATTATGAAACATGTGAAGCACAAACCAAATGGTTATGTTCTTCTAAAAATCATTTGGAAGTAATACCACAGATCTGATTTCTGAATATCTACAACTGATGTTATGAAGCAGTCCATAATCAAGCTGTGCCCACACAGAGCCCTCAAAATTACCGTGTGGGAAGTGCTGCCAGCAAAAGATCAAGTACTGTAAGTTGATTCTTGCTTTTATTTACACTTGACTACACAGTGTGACTTTTCCAAAAGGTGTTAAAGAAAGAATTTGCCTAACGAATCTATGATAAAATGGTGGAAGTGAACCACAGTCGTTTCTGCTCTACAATCGAGAACGATAAATGTGTGTAGCAATACGAAATAAACGACTTATGCAGAAATTGTAATACAACTTACTCCGCCTGCTGATATATGTATCTTTTGTGCCACTAGTTTTCAGCTCTAGTGTTAATACTGCCCGTGTTAGTTTTAGACTCTTTTGCCTAACATCCCGCCACTGACAAAACCACAGGCTAATGTTTGTCGTCCTCTCATTTATTCCATCTCTCACCCAGCCTTCTTAAAAGCAAATAAAAATCTATTTCAATCATTCTGACCTTTGAAATTTAGGGACGGAGATGTGGAGGAAAGACACATTCCAGCATATTCACACACACACGCACACACACTCTGCATGAAGACAGACTTTTAGTTATGTCTAGAGACTACTAAGCCGAGTCCAATATGTTGACAAAAACCTGGTTTAACAACGAAGACTGGCAGATAGTACTATTGACCTTTTAAATGCCTTTTTTTTTTTTACCTAGTGAATGCTTCCCACCTGGTAAAGCACCTGGTACGTTGGTAGGATATCAGTTCAGCTTTTAGCATAAGCAAAGTGGAAACTATTCCTTGTAATGCAACTTATTTATTGCATACAGGGAAGAAAGAGCATCTCTAAGATTAACAGAGAGAATTTACGATCTTAAATCTGGCAAAGCACATAAATATGAGCAGATCTTCAAGAAGTGAGTAATTCCACATTTGCATGTGTAAAGTTATGCACATTCTTAAACCCCTTCTTGGGCTGGGACTTAAAACAGGAAGACATTAGGATGAGGATCAAAAAAGATTTCCTAGTTGTGAATCCTAATTAGACTGATGAACTAGTTGCCAAGGTAAGTCTTCAGACTCTTACGACATTACATTAAGGACTAGATCACTTCAGCCCACAGAAAAACAACTGCAAGTGAACATGAGATGGATCTGTGAAATCATCAATGGCATATGGAAGAGTGGCAGCCACTGAAGTTTTCTAGCAGTAGATTTACAACGAAAAAACAATTCAAGCTTTTTCCAAACAACACATAATGAAAAGCTGCGACTCACTGCTAGAGGACACTGGGGTTATCATACACACATTTGGGTTCAAAAGACAATTATACGTAAGTATAAGTAACGTAAGAGATTATAAGCATCAAGAGATTATAAGCAAACATCAAGAGATTATAAGCAGAAATACAATGTTTGGCTCAGGAAAGCCCCACTCCACTACTTGTTTGAAGGTAAAATGGTATCACTGCATACTGCCCCTATTTTTACAGCATTCCCTAAATACTCACTCCTAGCCGCTGCCCAACAAGCTAGGGGGACCTCTGATCTGACCTGCTGTGACTGCTTATGCTTCAAATAGCTTGATAAGAAGCAATCAAATGAATATGACTCCCATCAACCCCAACAGACAAAATTAGATTGAATACTTTTATTTTCATTTATATTAATTGACTTTTCTTATCCCAAACAACTGTTCATTTATAAAATTCCCCTCCCTGAAAAAAAGAACAAACCCCCCTTAAAATACAAAGTATACCAACATATTATTATACAAATGTACCTTACACACAGCTGGTCCTTGCAGCTGCAAAGGGAACCACATGTTGGAACTACCCAAATTTAGGACGCACATTTTCTTTTTTTAGCTTAAGGAACAGTTTTTATTGAGTACCAGGATACTAAAATAAACAATCACATGGATGATAATGATAGAAATTTTAGACTTCTAACAGGGGCACGCGTGCCTTTACAGCGTCGAAAAGATAGCATGGTAACTACAGTCTTTAATGGGAAGAAACTCTGGAAGGGGCAGTTTTATCTACATGGAATATATTATATCCATGTAATGTACCTATATGCTATATATATATATATATACACACACACACATATATATAGCCAACTTCTTGCTCTTGCACTAATCAAAACCAGTTCCCACATCTGGCAAGTTAAGAGACAAAGAACAATCATCTCAGATATGCTTAAGTCCGTCCAACCACTCGGCAGAACAAAACCCAAACTAATCCCACCACCAAGAGTCAAATCTGCTCGCTCTGAAGTGAGCAAAAACCCCACTTTCGTGCATACGTGATCAGCACATCAACGCTTGCATTTCAAGCCTCATAATGTAAATTCAGATCACAAATTCTTTTTAGAGTTTGCATGTGGCATCACTTGAGCTCTCTCTCATTACTCCGCCCAAAAAATTATTTAATGGAGACTGGCAAGATTCCACTCGCTCAGCTGTTTGTGAGCAGACAAGTCAAAGATCACCAGGGCAAACAACACCAGGTGGTGCCATTTCTTAGTATTAGGACTTTTGGGGGGCTTTTTGGCACTATGGAGGTTTAGGCTGCAGGAAGCAGCAAGGGAATTACCGCGCTCTTCAGATCTAGCTAGAGTTCATGATAAGGTAGACCTAGTCTTTGGGAAGTTTAACGGATGCTTTGGCTGACATTTCTCAGAAGTGGCTGATGCCAGTGGTTTGCAGCGTTGCTGTTGCAGGACTGCTTGGGTATATTAACTAGCATTACATACTATGAAAAAATATGTCTAATATTTAAAGGAAAAACTAATTTTGCAACAGTTTTAAACCTGCTTCTATAAGAAGGTGGCAAATAAACATAGAATTTTATCCCCTTCAATAGATATTTTATCCATTTTTATTTTATTCCTGTCCCTACGGTAAATTTTCCATAGTAATGTTACATCACTGTAAAGCACACACACACACAAAAAAGAACATAGACAGACCTAAACAAAGACCAAAAACCCAAATGAGCAGCATAAACCAAACACACGACAGCATACCATGTTGTAGATTTATTACTGCCTCTTATTTCCCAAGAGCTATACAACTCACTTCAGGCTTTGTAAACTCACGAGTAACATGATCATCCCAAAATCGTGGTAATAAAATCTTCACAGCACCTTACACCACTCCACTAAAAAAAGAGCTTTCTCTTTATATAGGTGCTATATAATCTGTTCTAATCGGGAGGCACGTTTCTCATCTATAGCAAGGGTCTACTACTGCACTCAATGTGAAGCACCACAAGACACTAACTCGTAGCACATTATTATCCAAATATTACTCTCTAGAGCAATATATGTTTAACTATCTTCTTCAGCCATAAGAAGCCCAAAAGCCTGTTACTGACCACAAAAATAAGAGATATTATGAGTAAAACTAGTGTACAGAAAAAGCAACCAACAGTTAAACACTCCAAGCATCGCTACTCCCGTGGGCGATGATTACTTGAGGGAACTGAAGGTTGCAATCTGAAGAGATAGTAGAATAAATGCCAATTTTTCATTTGGGCATCAAGTTATTTAACAAAAAAGGCTTGGATTCACTCTGATAAGTTACAAAGGCTACATACACTTCCCCAGGTCTTGCACTGGGCGCTGGCAAGCTACCCTTTTCGTAAAATATAATCAGATGGGCTGCAACAACAATAACGTGTTAGCAACCACACACAAAGAGTAATAATCATCCTGCAAACATGTTGATAATAAGTAGGTACTGGTCCTTGTTATAATATATCTTAGTTTTAATGCGCTTGTACAACGTGCTATAGAAATAATAAAACATAATGCCCTCAACAGCCCTTTTAGCACCCTAGTAGGGAAAAAGCACCTCTTACCATGAACAAATCATGAACTGATCTTAGAGAGGTGAGTTGTAAAGCATAGCATTCATGGTTTTTTTCATTATTTTCTTTTTTATTATTATTTCATTATTTTTCACAGCCTACTGGTGGACGTTTCCCTGAGACTACTATAAGACATGATGGTACCTGGAAAGCAGTTTAACACCAGAAGGTAGAGGGTATTGCAGGGAGACATCATTGTCAGCTCACAAAGATCTTACAAAGCTCTCTCCTTACACATTTGCTGCATGCTGGCAGCATTAATTAGACACTGGTTTATTTAATGGAGCTCCAGTCTGATCCAAGAAAGTTATTCTGATGTCTTGTGTTTTACAACCTTACCATGTACGATTTTTAAGTTGCTATTTTTTTTTTTGCCAAGGTCTGCAGACAGTTTGGTAGTGGAATGCTTTTTAGTTAAAAAATCTCAAGTTTGACAAACTTTAGATCAACCACTAAAATTTTTCCCAGTTAGGTCATGCCCCTTGATTTCAACTGGTTCTCACTAAAGTTTTACTGCTAATTGCTGCTAACTGAAGAATTCAACTTGCTCCCGCTGCAGCACATCTTGTTACAAAGGGTGGTACTAGGCTAAGAGAAAGAAAATAATTCTTCTTGCCATCTACTGATGAAAACTGGTGATCTTTGCCATTAGGCTGGGCTTCTTGGTTTTGTTTTTAAGGGGTCTGAATATAACACAGTCTGAAATAACCCTTAACAGGAGAACAGTAATAATTTAGGGCAAAATACCTCAGTGATGGAAACTGTAACAGAAATAGCAATTTTTTTCTAAAGACCTTTCCTCCTCCTCCTAGCATCACTCCTGCAAGTAGGTAAAAATCTAAATGACCTCTTTCATTTCACGGCACAAACAAAAAAGGTCTCCTTTGGGGGCACTGCCTATATAAACCAGCGGGATTTTAGCATGCTCATCCCACTTTGTGGGAAAGGTGAGTCCACTTTAAAGCTAACATGGTAGTGAGGACAAGCACCCTACCAAAGGTACAGAGAGCTGAGAGAGACAATGAACGTAATTATAGTTAGTTATTGTTTGGTCTACTTATGGCCCTATTTTATAATGCTACTGCCAGCAGAGCTATTTTATGTGATGTCTTTTTCATGCAGCAACCTTTTCATAAATCAAAGCAAAAGCAATACTAGGCAGTTTCTCCTGCAGCCTGTTTGACAATAAAAGTTAACACTGAACCCTGGCTGTTATCAATCTTCATAAATGTGTCCATGATATAGCAAGCCTGTTCCATATTACACCGAGTCTGTTACTAATGCATGCATAGGAGCAACCCAGTGGCTTAATGGATCTCCTAAATGGATTGAAACTGGGACCTGTGTTAAGTGGCACGGAAAGTTTTAAAGAAATAACTGCTTTTCTCATTTCTTTCAATATATGATAAAATGATTACACTTTACAGTGGCTCTAGCTCAAGAAATGTATATTGTACTACAATAGGAATTTTCACACACAAAATAAAGACCTCAGGAAAATGGATATATCATGCTCAAGAAACTATAGTAAGAAGTGGATAGGACAAGGGGTAATGGTTTTAAACTAAAGGAGGGGAGGTTTAGACTGGATATAAGGGAGAAATGTTTTACACTGAGGGTGGTGAGACCCTGGCCCAGGTTGCCCAGAGAGGTGGACGATGCCCCATCCCTGGACACATCCAAGGTCAGGCTGGACGGGGCTCTGAGCAACCTGCTCTAGTTGGGGCTGTCCCTGCTCACTGCAGGGGGGTTGGGCTGGATGGCCTCTAAAGGTCCCTCCCAACCTAAACCATTCTGTGATGATTCTAAGTGCAAATTATCAGTATTTCAATAGTTCCTTTTAGCAGAGATCTCTATGTGACGAAGGATTTTTATATTCAAGCCCTGAACTCAAAATCTGACAGAATTAACAAACTTATTTCAGTAGTACACACATCCTCTTAAGGAGAAGGGGGAATGCCTGATCTATGTTAATCTGGATATTACCTGAAAACAATTAGTTTACAATTTATATCCAGAACAAGAGGGTGATGGTGGAGTTCGACCTTCACACATCTGTACCGCAGGGATCCAAAAAGCAGCAATGACTTTTATCTGCCTAAACATGAGATTTACCAGTTACTGAGGAACTTGAAGACAGCTTCTGCCCCACGCAGTGTCACGCTATGCAACCAGAGAGGAGCAACAAGCCTCCAGGTTTAAAATAAAGAGAACCTGGGATAGGGCCATTACATAGATTAGCTTTATCCTTAATGAATTCTCTTGAAAAGCCTCCAAAACCTCTTCTGTAGACTGTCCAGAAGAATATCTGCAATTTCTCCGCCTAAAGGAGCCAAAATATTTAGTAGAGAAGAGCTGGTGAACTGGATTCATTTGGCACTGCATTCATCTATAAGGAACTTGTTTTTAAAATCTACATTGACTGCATTGACTGCATCTTTTTACTGAGAGGGTTACAACAATTTTTTGGCCAAAGTACTGTGTCTAGTCAAGGCAAAGGGAGAAGAATATATGTGATGGAAGAAAAGGGACTGCATTTCATCAGCCCATGCAAGAGCAAGATTTCACTAACAGTAGAGCAGTGTAGACAGAGAGNGAGTGGTCTCCTTAAAGATACACATATTAGTTTTATCTATTTTGTTCAGTTCCTTTCCCCAGGCTTAAATGTGTGCTTTAAATGTTTCAGGACTATACTTTGATTTTTATATTGCAGGCAGATGAATGGAAAGGCAGAGGACAGCGAGAGAGAGCGCATCTTTATGATTTTTTTTTTTAAACATTGGCAAGTTTTCCAATTTCAGTTCTAGATCCTCTACAGAGACACATAGCACTTGAAATGAGAAAACCCACTAACACTTAACTGCTCCATAAACAGTAACGGGGAAAAATTTCTCCTGCTGAACAGCTTTGTGTCTTCTTATGTTCTTTCAGGGTGAGAAGGTGGAGTGTTTTCATGCTTCTACATGTGCAGCATGGAACGTAAATATTGGGTCACATCTATACAAGCCAAAATGTTTTAAAATACCAAAGCAAACCAAAAATATTTAGGAAATCCTCTCTTCAAAAACAGCAGAAGAAGAGTTTTGATTTGCTTCAGAACGAAGCTCATGTTCAAGAAAATCTGAAAACGCATTTATCAGGTGCTGTAAAAGCCTTTAATAAATTGGTTGGGACATTTCATGACTAATATATGCATTTTCTCCTATAGATGTCAGGACTCATGCTTTAAAAATGCAGTGCTAACCACTGAAAGACTCAAGAAGCACATTCGGAAAATAATATAGCATTTTGCATTGGGGAGTACTGAGAATAAGAGGGCAAAATTTGAAGAAAATAGAGGCAGAACACCAGGAAGAAAATTCCTGTAAAGGACATGCATTAAATTACAGCATAGTATTTCAAGGGGAAATAAATAAAAATTGAATTTTCTGCTACGGAGATAGACTATCTTGTTGGACCTGAGTACTTCCAACTAACATGGCTAACCCTTACTCCACGGCTAGCTAACAGAACCACAGAATGGTGGGGG
>VZTV01046633.1:298-11610 GCA_013400875.1 Anhinga rufa
AGTTAGGTCTCTTCCATTGAGCATCATGTCCTCTGTTGAATAATAATGAACCATTAGAATATGCATGGGCTTCTTATTGCATCTCTGTAGTTTATATATAACTTTTACCTTGCAAGTGGGATTGCTGACATTAGGCTGCTCTAATTTTTAAGCTTCAGGGGACCTACAGAGCTCATGAATTAATCCATGCTATACTAATTATTTTCATACCCTTGATTCTCAATTAACTTTAATTAATCTCCAAAGTTGATGGCCTATAAGTATGTATGCACACATACACATACATAAATATATTATATTTACATACACAAGTGCACATCGCTCCTTATGAAATTATTTTTTCCAGTATCAAGTCTCATAGTAATTTTTTAAATTACTTCACATATACTACTATGCTTATCTTTCAAATACCCACAAAATGAAACCAGACTATTCAGTCTCCAACTAAACATTATTTAAAATTGCCTACATGTTTACATTTTCATTTGTTCCTCCCAGTGCCTCTCTCTCTCCTCCCAGGGAAGTTTCGCTAAACATATTTGGAATATTAAATCCACTACAAAAATTACATTGTTTTTCATTGCACCGACCATCCTGATGCAATCAGGTTTGGTCTTGTCATTTTAATTGCATGCTCCAATGATGCTGACTAACTTTCTGAGACTGTATATGGAGCTATCGATACGTTGTATTTTAAAAGACTGTTTTTTTTTAGTCAGTGTTTTTTGCCCTTGGTATACAGAAGCCTGGAGATTGCTATGTGTCCACAAACCTTCTAAAGTCCATTTCAACCACAGGTTTGGAAAGGAATATTTTTTAAAGTCTTTTCTCCTCCCAGAGTTAATAGGCCAGTATCATGTTCTTTTTACTCCAGGGCATTTTTAACTTAGCACAACTTTTCAAGACTTTAGGGCACTACTTCAAGACTAAATGTCTAATCACTGAAATAAAAATTTTGCCACAATTTCTTTATAAGATTTGTGTATGCTAAGGTTAGAAATTCTTTGAACTGCAGTTTTGACTTCAGTTCTTTCTTAGACTTTCCTTTCATCTTTATTCAAACCTATGTCTTCATGATACATATGTTTCCATTATTGTTTGAGAGCATTCTCATAAGACCATTTTGGTCCACTTTCTGAACATGGAAAGAAGAGCAGTCACCACAGTACAAGTCCCATCCTTTCCTTTCCTTTCAGTGGATCTTTGCCGAAGCAAGATTCGTTTAGTCCAGCATTTATCTAAGATGTTCAGATATATGTGGTATTTACGAAAGGCATGCCCATTCCAAATTAATATCTTTTCCCTCACTGGATAAAATACAGGAAAAAAGGACTTTAAAAGCAATACAGACAGACTCCCTTTTCACAATTTGCAACAAATAATTGTTTTTCAACACAAAGATTTTGCTTTTAGTTTTATTGCTTTTTTTTTTTTATCTCCTGCTCTTACATTTGCTCTTACTAGCAAAGATCACAGACCTTATTTTTCTAAATGCCACAATCTCAGCTAGACATTAAAAAAATATGTCTGACATTGCATTGTTTGAGAAGTAACATTTGGGTTATTCATAGTTCTGAGCAGCTTGCTGCTATGTAGGAACAGATGCAACTTACAGAAAGACAAACTCTGTAGGGATGTAGACCATCATCCCTACTTCTCTACCTCACCTACCCTCCATGACCATGCTAGCACTATACATATGAAGCCCCATAAATACTGTTTTCCCCGTATTTGTAAAAGACGACAGCACAGTCTCTGGATTTCTCTGGGTCTGTTTAGGCCTTTGTTGGTTTTAGCTGGTATTAGCCATGGCACCAGTTGCCTGGTGGCCACATGACTGTTGCCTCCTCTGTGTTGGCTTTGCTCTGGAAGCACCCAGGGCAGGGGACCGGCACCCCTACATAGTCACTGCAGGACAAAGAGTCCCTCCAGAGTAACGGGTGGGAGGGCAGCATGAAATTTTCAATGTTCAGTCTGGAAGAAGTGACAAGAAAGTGGGCTGTGATAATGAAACATACAAAAATAGCCAATTAAACATTAATTGGTCTAACAATAAATTCCTAGCTCTACCAATAGTTTGTATTCCTCTCTGCTCTGAACAAGGTTTTGAGTGCAACCATCTAGCACACCATAACTATCAGAGCAGCTCACATGTACAGGTATTCTAGAGATAAAAGCAGCTGCCCTGAACTATTAGAAATTGCCAGGCTCACCTCAAACAAGACTTCACTGAGAACCACCCATGTCATAGCTCAAATAGACTGTAAGCAAAGAAGTGTTAGTATCCTTAACCAGCAAATAATCTAATGATACTGAATATTCCCAGTCACACATGAATTCCTGGGAAAAGATCCAAAGAAAAATCTTAACAGTGGCAGAAGACCTGCCTGGGCTAGAACAAGAAGAAGTTGAAACTGAAATATTATAGACTTATTGCTTACTCTCTAGACCCCAGAATCATGTGATTGCAAATAACAAACTTGTTTTCAGGTTTTAAAAGTATTCATTTCTTTCCCTTGTGACTTTGAGGAAAAGTTGACAATTTTACCAAAGTGTTAACAATGCAGGAATGTCTGGTTTTCTCCACAGAACCTATACCTTGCCCCTCAAAATGAATTTGATACTCGCCCATCATTTTCTGTAAATGATATGTGGATATGTAGTGCCTACCGGTTGTCTGTACAGCTAGATGAGATTTTTGGTCACTCTCTTGTTAAACTCAAGATAAGGGATGCCACTGTTTCCTTTTTTTTTTTTTTTTTGTGATTAGAAACAGCTGTGATAGAAAGAACTCTGCCATTATTACCTGTGTCTTTGAAAGAGATGAAAAAACACTACCACACAACTGGTGATAAAGAATCAATACATGCAACAAAGTTAACAGGAAATTAAGTTTTTGCTTTATAACCAAGTTTCTTTTCAATCTGTCAGGGAAGATAAATACCATGGATTGTATAAAGTTAGGAAGACAGGAATGGTTGGCAAGAGTAATAATACTATCAAATATTCCAAATTTACTGGGATATTGGCCACTTTTAATTTTGAATCACCTAAAGTGTGATTTTGGCCTATCACAAGCAAAACAGTCTAAAGTCAGGGAATTTTACCCCAAGAAGGCAATGATCACCTGTTGTCCTTTGTTTAGTCTTTCTTTTGGGTTTGTTACTTCAGTACCTACCTCATCAGCATAGTGAAACGGTTCTCCAGAGGTGTCTTGCTAAGGTTTCATAGATAATGCCATGGCAGATGGGAGGACTCTTTCCTCCATGGGGGCAACTGGTTCCCAGTGTATTGCACACTATTCTTGGAGAAAGCAAATGGGAATCTCAGTTTTCTGGCCAGAGAGTTAAAAAAAAAAAAAAAGATATTTGCAACATCATTTGTAGCATACCAGGTATATACTTTAGTCTCTAGCTCCAAAAATGGTTGTACCATGTCCAGAACTACAGCAGCTAACGGATGTGACCTAATTCAAAGTCAGTTGTTAACCACCACTCTGCAATGTTCTTCTGAACAGGACAAACAGGACTGTTGTAAGGTATGCACATTTTGGACACAACCTAATGTTTTCTGAGAGAATCAGCTGATTTTTAAATTTCACTGCCAGCCCCTCAATTGGTTTGATACTGCTTTTGACAAACTACTTGGTCCCTCAGCAATGGTTACTGGGACTACCAGAGCACATGGAGGCAGGAGCTACACCACCTACTCCAAAGACCCAAAGCCTTCCTGCCCTGTAAGTCCCTCTACAGCGGTCAAGAGAGTAAATCCCAATGACGGCAGGGACATCAGGACCAGTGGCAATAGGTGGGAGGTACCAATCTCATCTGTTCAAACCAAAGCTTTCTCCCACTTGAGTCGGACACTTCTTCACCCAGTGCCTGCTCTGTGTCCATGGGCCACAGTCCGGAAAGGTGTAGGTACCCCTGTTTTGTGTAGAGAGCCCCTCCAACAAAGAGTGTGTCTCCAGCTTCCAGCAGCTGCCAGTTTCTTTCTGACCTGTGTTTGGGCAGGGACACTGTGTGCCTTTCTGATTGGATAAAGTTTCTGCACATGATGGCCAAGGTTTTTTATATGATGTTTGTTTTCCATTGTTTTCATGTACCTCAGGGCTGGCTGAACTATCTTACCGCCTATAACATAGGCTCATTACGTAGGCACATTACTTCTTCACACCCCACTTTTCCATCTTCAAAAGGATGGTGTTTAACTCTTCTATTGTGGCTAAGCATACATACATGCATTATGTGTGCAATATAATTTACTGATTTTCACATCTATCTTGACCATTTAGGAAAATATATCATAACCTACATTTCAACAAAATGGCTTCTTCTATGCTCATATGTTTGTCTTCACTTACAGTCTTCAATCAGCTCTCAGTTTTAAGGAACACATTGGAAATTATTTTCTCTAATGTTTGCTTGGGCAAGAGAAGGATTTTGTACCAGTTTAAGTGTGACTCAGTGTTTGGTAGAGATTTTTATAGCTGTAGCTTCTGGCAGTATTAATTAAAGCCAATTAAAATGTGATAGACAGGTTTTGCCAGTTTAAAATGCTTAACAGAACTCCCTTTGTCTCCCTTAAAAACCAAATGGAGATTTTGATTGCATTTGCATGCCTAAATTGTTAGACTCCATGAATATAGTAGGCTATATGCAAATTAAATAATCAGAAGTTTACTTAATAGATAACCAGATGTCCATATGTGTACACATAGCATTAGGAATGGTACAATATTAAGCATAATAAATATTTTGGGGCTGTTTTTCATGACATTATTGCTAACAATGATTTTCAATCTCAGCTTAAAGTTTTCTGGTCAGACTTTATGTTATTGATACTTAAGTAATTTTTCAATTATTGCAGTCGGTAATTTTTGGTTTCCATTTAACTGGAGTTGGTGCTAAGCTATTAATTGGAAAAATTAATATATTTTTAATGAAGTATTTTCTGTCATTATCTGCTCCAGTGGCTTCCTAGATCCCAAACAAAGACACTTAATTAGTGGTTCAGTCTCTCTCTGGTCCAGTAAATGTTTTAATCAAATACAAGTAATAAAAGCCAGCAAGAAAAATCCAAAAATCAGTCAGTGTACATCCTTAAAGAATGTCATTACCTTCATTTCTTTCTCCACCCACAACTTCTTCATGAAAACCTAGTGCAGTTATTTGTGAAACAGATGTCAAGAACTTTTTTTTTGTGTAAAATCAAGTAATTGTTTTCTGGCCAACCCTGCTACCAAATTACAGCTTCCAAAATTCACTTTCTTGAGATGAAAGTGAATGATGATGACATCTTCAACAAACAGTGTCTTATCCCAATGGCTGCAAGAAGAAATGTGAGTTAATTATCCAGTGAATATTAGTTCACTTTTCTAGAAAATACATCTTTTAATACGCAAAGGGATGTTCTTTAACCATGTATGGCATGCTAGCAGGGCCACAAACTCACATGGAGAACATTAAGCATGCTTTCTTCATGTCATAAAAGAAACAGTTAAAACAGTGAAAACAAACCTCTGTTAGACTGCACATCTGGACATAACATGAATAATTCTAAATCAATTTCCTGTTCAAAGACAGTGGAACTCAGATGACCAAAAATACACTCATCAACTCTCCTTAATTAAGCATTCAATTAATAAATATTAATAGTAGTTGATATCACCTATTGTTGGTCTTCTTAACCATGGCTGATCTGCTAATTTGACTTCGAAGTTTCTGTATCCTGACCTTCTTTGCAATTTCTGGGTTGCCAAATCATCATGTTATTGAGTGCAGACTTTGGCTATTGTTCCCACTTCACCATGTGCTGTGCTTTGTCACCAGAATACAATACATTTCATCCTCCCTGAATGCCATCTCCAGAAGCTTCAGCATGCATAGACCAAAGCTGGAATCACTAACCCCGTGCTTGTTCATTACTTTTCAACCTCCCAGGGCAGATTTATTTCTCTGCTTCTCCTGATATTCTTTGCAGATGCAAAGAATAGTTAAGCTTTTGTATGTCAGTTCTTTGTTGCTGCAAGTCACTCATTTCCTCACTGAACTATTGGTTTTAAACATGTGACCCATTAACCCAGTGTCGTGGTTTAGCCCGTCAGCAACTAAACACCATGCAGCCGCTCGCTCACTCCCCCCACCCCTGTGGGATGGGGGAGAGAATCAGGTGAGCAAAAGCAAGAAAACTTGTAGGTTGAGATAAGAACAGTTTACTAATTAGAATAAACCAACAATAATAGTAATGATAATAACAATGATTAGGATAATAATAATAATAATAATGATAATATAATTAGGAGTAAAAGAACAAGGGAGAGGAACAAAACCCAGAAAATCACAAGTGATGCAACAGCTCACCACCCGCCAACCGCTGTCGGTTCCCGAGCTCCGATTGCTGCCCGCCCCGGCCAGCTCCCCCCAGTTAATATACTGGGCATGACGTCATATGATATGGAATATCCCTTTGGCCAGTTTGAATCGGCTCCCTTGGCTGTGCCCCCTCCCTTCCCGGCTTCTTGTGCACCCGGCAGAGCATGGGAGGCTGGAAAAGTCCTTGACTAGTTCAGCACTACCCAGCAACAACCAAAACACCAGTGTGTTATCAGCATTATTCTCATACTAAGTCCAAAACACAGCACTGTACCAGCTACAGTGAAGAAAATTAACTCTATCCCAGCCAAAACCATGATACCAAGTTATAGAAACTGATGTGAGTACTGATTTTTCATGGTCTCAAACAAAACAAGTATTGTTTTTTATAGTTAGCTTTTCTTTGTGGCATTAAGAAACATGGGCTTTTGCTCTCTGAGATCTTAACTAGTAGGCCTGACCAAAATATTTAATTTATCTTTAATTCTGTTCTTGTTTTATATTTCTGAGATTTTTTTTTTGAGGAAGATAGAGAAATTATCTCCAGAGTTTCTAGTAAACTGTCTTTTTTTTTTTTTTTTTCATCAGTACATCTCTCAGCAGGAACATGGCAAAAGAGAAACAATAAGCTCCTTTCTCTGGTGACACACATCAAATGAATATATTCAAGAAAATCAGATCTTTGGTCTGACCTTTTCAGAGGCAGACTGTGGAGCTCACCAAGGCACCCAACTGGTTTCTCTGAATACCTTCAGAAGTACATCCTGTACCATTGATCTACTTATCACTGTATGCGTGACACATACCATAGTGGAAAGCACAACTACAGACCACTTCAGTGTAGGAAATGATAGCTGGTGTTCATCTTGTAGCAGAGAATTTTCTTTAAAATATTTGCTAGAGTTCATATACAGTATTATCTAGTCTATCCTTCTGACCTGCTCATAATCACAGTCTAGTAGTGCCCATAATCTCCTTCAGTGAGATCACTCACTAAAGCATCTCCTGGGAACAAGACAAAACATTAGACAACACAGTGCAGAACCAAGGTAGAACATGTGCAGTTTGGCTGAGGTGCTGGAGGCAATATAGCTGCAGTGATAATTACTGCAGGAGAAAAGTCAAGATAACACGGATCTACTGACTACTTCTGATACGTAACATGGCTTCTGTTAGGTAACCATAACTTCAGGACTCACCATGATTTAACAGATATTCTGGTTAATCTTGACAAAATCAGTTCCTTTTCTAACTAGTAGAAATGAGCTTGGATACGCTCAAATGAATCTTTACTTCTCTGAGGTATGTGAAGTTCTTAGTTAATACTTATACTAAGAAGAAAGAAACATTCAGGAAAAAATGGTTAAAATGGTGAAAAAGGTAGATAGCTGGAAAAGGGGATGAACAAAGACATCAGATTATACAATATGCCATTTGAAATTACTCTTTGCCTAGGGCTTTCAAACAGCACATGGGCCAGGCTGGAGGTATTAACTGGGCCACTGGTTAGAGATCAACAAAGAATGGGGCAGGATTCAGGGCAGGTTCTTAAGATCAAGGCCAGTGATAGTCAAGATCCAGAACACCTAAGGAGAAATTAGCTCTATCAGCTATAGTTGTATCAGCTACACAGGGAAAAGGTCCTGAAAGATACCTAATGGATAAATCAAAGTAAGTTCAGCATCAAGCAACTGTCAGACTGCTGTAGTTCCAAAAAGGAGGACAGAGTCCTCTACAAAGAAAAGACAAAGGCTAACGGCAGAGCCAGGAAAAGTAACTGGATCAGCTGAAAAAACTCTACCATAAAGCTAGTGCTTCTGGACAAGTTTGTGCCAGCTGGCCACTCCTGGGTCATTATAATCTGTGAAGCTTGCAGTAATGCTCCAAAGGAGCAGTATAAACACAGTGATAATAATCCTGTCCTATTAGAGTCTGGGACCTGCTTAATTACTGGTGTTTCTCCCACCCCTTAGACTGCCTTTATTTCAGGTGTTTTTGTGCAGTATTTGACTATAAATCCTAGATCCAAACCCTTTCAGAGCTATGAAGTTCAGGTCTGTGACTTGGCTGTCGGTGTGAATTACAAAGCCTTTCTATTCAGATCCATGCCCTAGATTTGAGCCTAGATTTGCTTTAAAGTTTTGAAAGCTGAATCTGCTCCATTCTTGGTGTTAGTGAAACACATCTCAGTGTGAACTCGGGATACTGAAACCTCCTCCAACTGTTTCTCTCTCATATACAACAGGGCGAGCACCCTGCAGCTAGACATTCAACATCCACCTCAGCTGTATTTGGTCCATGAAATATTCAGGATTCTACAGGACTCACTGATTTTTTGCGCTTTGTAATCCTGGTTTTATTATGCAAGTATCCTTCTCCCAAACGTTTGCATTAATTATTCCAGCCCCATCTGTCCCATGAGCTTGAAACAAGAGCAGTGAAATGCAGTTTTGCATCTGAACCCTTTGTTACAAATCTGCAGTCAAGGGTGGTAAACCCTCACTGAAAAGGGCCATGCAGAACTGAGGGAGCAGACTGCCACCCTAATGGAGCATTGTCTTACATTTTTTGGTTTTGCTCCAGAGAATTTATATGCTTTCCCTGAAGTAAGAGACTCTTAATTTCCTGCCAGTATTACTTCAATGGCTAAGAGTAAATCAGACTCTCCTGGCTAGGATGATATCTGTAATTCAGTGTGAAAGAGCCACAGGTGAGAATTTTTACCCTTCACAATGATTTTTTCACTCTTCCTTCATCCCTCTCCTTCATTTTATTTTACAGACAAATCCCTTTAAATACTACAAAGGTACCACTTGCAAACACATTCCCTTCCTGAAATATAAGGGGCTTTCATCATCTTCCCTCAATATTAAGAGCAGTGTCCCCTAAGACAACAGTGAGCAGCAACAGTGTGCCACAGCTGTACAGGAAGTACCACTCTGAGTTGCGGAAGCAGTGCCAGAGTGACCTGTATGTCATCCCCATTGGGCCTCATTTCCTTACCTCAGAGAGTCAAGTTGTTCAGTAAAACTATCATGCTATTTGCTATTCTTAAGTAGTCTTCTGAGGTGTGTCTGGCAGGACTACAAAGAGCAATGAGATCTGAAGCCTGTTTCATGAATTATTGGGTGATAAATTGAAAGAACTCCCTACTTCTAAAACTAGGTTGGCTTCTTAAGAAAACCTGTCATAACCGTGCTGCAACTGCAGCCATTATGTCCCCTGAGCACAAAACCATATTTTTTGATGCATTTCTTGATGCCTCTTTCCTCTTGCAATGTATGTTTTCTCTACTATTTTCCATGCAGATCACTGAGCACCTTAGGAGGTTGCTTAAGGCAGGGCAGGCCATCCTTCCCAGAGTTAGTTCCCCTCAATGACTTCAGACCTTCTGTGGATTTTTCTTCACCACTTTAAGGGAAAGAGCTGTACTGGTTTCTGTTAAAAATACTATGATTCTCCTGCCACCTTCTCAGCTCAGGAATAGAGGCCTGATGTATGGGAATGAACCAATGTTTTTATCTCACCATGGCTGCAACCCATGCAGTTCCACCCATCCCTGTTCTTCTCTGAGTCCTTAAGATATTGTCTTGGTCTCAGTATTTTAGGTTTCAAGGCTCGGCTGGCTTCCTGCATTAGACATAGCCTGCTAGAAGGCATTTCAGGAAAGTGAAAAGCAGCATTGCAGAAGCTTAAGATTTTGGGATGGCTTTTGGGATGCCATGCAGCTTGCTGTGTCCTGACCAGATGAGAAAATTTAAAAGAAAAGAGATAAACGGGACGGAGGAACTATTTCTTTAGATTTTTACTCTTTTTAGGCCTTTCCTTTTACATTCCTGCAGTATTGACCCTGTTGGAGGCTGATGTTGTCTGGAAAAATTCAGATGTTGTAATAATTTAGTAATCAAATATTAATAATAAGTGAAAACTGGAGAGAAATAGTGCAAAGAAGAAGTGGGTACAAGTTTCCCAGTAAATGAAACATGGTGGCTGCCTTTTTTCACTGATCTTCCCCTTATGTTGTTCTTAGAAAGGATTAGTTTTTTCCATTTACACAACTGTTCATCACAAGGAATTGCTGTGGTAATAAATCCCTGCCTCTCAAAGAAGATAAGATATATCTGACATACAAATAATGCTTAAAGTGAGCTTAAGCAACAGGAGGTTAAAAAAGGAAATTAAACCAAGGCAAAACTTTAAAAAATGTCAGTAAGAACAGCAAATCAGCATTGGAAACCCATCATATGTCAGCGTAAAAATTGATAAAATGGAAAAGAAGCTGTAGATGTGGGTTTTGCCTGTCAGATTTACTTCAAGCAAACTTTGAAAAATGTACTACTACTGGTGAAAATAGTAATTTATTTTTTGTTTTGTTGTTAAAGCTGCTGTGTTGCAGTCAGTGCAATAAGCATTATTTTAAGCTTCCTTTCAGTGCACAATGTTTTTAACTCTGCAGTATGTGATTACAGGAGGAGGGATTGCATATGTGTATGTGTGTATAAAAGCAGGTGAGCATGTTGTCAGGAGTATGGTAGGCTCAAATGAGTGCTCTAACAAATTGAGATTAACAAAGCTACCACGTTCTCAACTGTAAAAGAGAGGTGGCAGATTAGCTCCTGTGCCTTTCAGTATTGTGCAATGGAAGTGGACAGTTATCTGAGTTCATCTGTCCCCAAAACAAATATCAGAGTAACATCATTTAATTCTCAACTTTCTCTGTCAGAATTCCTGGTTCTTAAGTTTTCACTTCCTGAGCTCCAGGATACTGTTTACAGCACAAACCCTCAAGTGTTCCCATCTGTAAGCTCCCCAAATTTGAACTTCCTTACAATAACTGTACTAAAGCTCTGCTCCTATAACCCCTTTCCTCCCCAAGATGCATAGTCACAGAAGGGTTGACATTGGAGGGGACCTGTGGAGGTCATTTGGTCCAACCCC